>APFE031356773.1:14466-28767 GCA_000404065.3 Pinus taeda | reverse complement strand
TATCACATTTAATTTATATAGTCCACTAGTCCATAATTTTTTTAAGTGAGAGGATATATATATATATAAACAACTTTTCATATGTATTACATGTGTGGAATGAAATTTGGCCATCTTTATATTTTTATGTAATTGGAAGTGTGTCCATGAGCAAGAAGTAATTTGCTTCTCCATTAAATGTTTAAAACTTGGAAAAATATATCATTTATGCATATCTCAAGAAAAAGTAGAATATAAATGATAATGACTACTACATGTCTTTAAAAATTGAACTAGAATTGGATAATAATAAGAGATGGCTTACTCATGGATGACTAGACTTTCACTTGATGCTTCTGTGGCACACTTCCTTAGCAAGTTCACATCCTATGTGGCATGGTGGCATTCTTCATGAAGTGTAGACAAGGAGCTTGGTTTCTTGCTTAGGCAGTGAACCTACATGAGAGGAGGAAAGTTTGGCCATCTAGGAGGAAGGAGCTTCACTTTGTTGTTTGCATGGAGAATTTTGCTTCACTTGAGGATGCTTCAATTGAGAAGTATTCATGGAGATGTGATGGACCTAGAGAAGCACATAACCTAGGACTTATGACACAGGAGCATCCTGCCATCCACAAGTTAAAATAACCTTTGACCTCTTTATGTCAAAACCCATTTACCAAGGGAGTTGGTTCCCTAATTTATTTTCAGGGAAGTTGTGTTCCCTAAATCATTTAAATCTGTAATAATTAAATTAGATATAGTCTGAAAGGAATCAAAATCGTTAGGGAGTTAGTCGAGTGTCATTTGAATTCTATGTTTAAGGGATAAAATAGATAAATTTGGGATTTTGTTAGAGAAAGTAGGAATTAGTTTTGGGTTGTTAGATTTGAATGATAAATCTATTAAAAGAATTCTCTTATGTAATAATCAATATTTTAGAGAGGAGTGAGATTGGAGATATCGAGAGACCTGTAAAGGGGTTGTGCACAATTGTAAATGATTATGTTCCCTTTAAGTAACCAGTTCCTCGTATGTGTGTTATAATGTGTGCATGTATAAGATTCATTTTGTTATAGACTGACGAATAGAGCATAGAATCGAGGTGGAGTTTAGTCGTTAGGACAAAGACCCCACAAAGCCACACTTAGTCGATTTCAAAGTTTTTTAGTATCTGTGTATTAGCAGGGATGGGAATTTTCCTTGTCAAACTCATTTCAATCTACGTCCAAGCGATTGGCCATCAAACTGTTGGAATAGTTTAAACATTGGTAATCAATTGTTGGGTGTGATCAAATAACACCCTATTAACTAATGGAAATGAGGACGAAAACATTGATGTCATTTGTTGTCCTGTTTTCCGCCACTATCAATTGGGAAACAAATATGAATTGTGAGAACATGGCGATGGGCGACAAGGCAGCCCCATTAATTGTTGGGTCGACAAATGGAAATTAATTTTGTCAACCATTCTTGTCTACCATCAAGCGCCCACCATTGAGTGTTTTACCACTCGACTCTTTACTGTCAAGGCGTCGAAGTGCTTACTACCGACATGTTGTAGGCACTAGCCCATCCATCAATTAACGACACCAACAAAGAGAACTTTTTCCGTGAAGTGTTATCCCATTGCAAGGATTTAGACATCGGCATGTTTTCATAGTTGTAACTCAAGGGATTTCCTAGCGCTCTGATATTTGATAACTAATAGTGCCTTTTGACTTTAGCGCTTGGTCATTATGCGAAGTCTCATGGACCATTATGCTTAGCACCTAGCGCAAAGAAATTTGGTGTGCTGGCCATTGAACTGTTGGAATAATTTAAACATTGGCAATCAATTGTTGGGTGCAATCCAATAACACCCCCTTAACTAATGGAAATGAGGACACAAAAATTTTCATAATTTGTTGCCCTGTCTACTGTCGTCGCCTACCAAGAAACAAATATGAGTTGTGAGAACATAGGGATAGGTGCCAAGGTGATCTCATTAATTGTTGGGCCGATAGATGGAAATTAAGTCCATCAATCATTCCCATTTATCATCAAACAAACTCTTTACTGTCGATTTGTCGAATCACTTATCATTGACATCCTATTGGTGCTAGTTTGTCTGTCAGTTAACGACGATAGCAAATAGAACATTTTCTATCAAATGTTGTCATGTCATTGGCATCGGTACATTCGTGTGTTTGCGTAGTCGTGGCTTGGGGGATTACTTTGTGGTCCAACATTCGATAGCTAGTATCACCTTTTGACTTTAATGCTTGGCCATAGCACGAAGTCCTGTGGACCATTATGCTCAGCACCAAGCACAAAGAAATTTCGTGTCTACGTACAATTTGTTTTGATTGCACATTTGAAGGGGGGTTTTAGGGTCATTGTAAGGCTAAATTATCATCAACTTAGCAATTAGATCATTGGATACCTTTGGAGGAGAGCATTGAACCTTGCTTATGGAGCATTCCACTTGGAACCCTTTCTTGATGGATGTGCTTACCTTGGAGATTGACATGTGTCACCTTAGAGTTAAAGCACTTCACATGTGGAATTTCCCGTTAATTAGTTAGGTCAATTGAGATACTTGTTTATGGACCTTCTCCCTTTCATTATTGTTGGCCTCCCTCACCTATTCTATATAAAGGGAGAAAAGGATTTAGGTGTAGTCATATTCAAATCATCTTATCTTAGAGATGTATTTTGAAGATGAAGTTGTCTTGCAACTTTCTACTTGCTTTTATGAAAGGAAAGTGCTAGAGTTTGTGAGAGCCAATTCTTAAAGAAGACATGAAGTGCTAGCGTTCAAGTCCTTGTGTGAGAAAGACTTAGGATTTGTTGCAAATAACCCTAGCGGAGACTTAGACACTTTGCTTGGAGAGATTATGTGAGGAAATCTTGGTGAGAAACCAAGGGTGGACTTACTGGTGTTAATGTTAAACTTATTATGGAGCCTTTGGTGTCACTATATAGCTTGGTGGGAAACCTTACTAAGCCTTTGGATTGTCAGTTAAGGTTTGGTATTTATGTTGCATGCATGTAGCAAAAGTTTTTATAGTTTTTGACTTTTAATTGTATAGACTAAGCAATATATTATTGAAATTCTATAGCATGTGCAGTAAAATACAATTCTATGATCTGATAATTACTTCCTAGTGATTGTCAAACAATATTTCTCATGCCACTAATATCATTGAATAATTGCACACAAAAAATCTCAACTTGTAAATGTAGGGGAAACGATAAAGATCATAGAAAGATATCCATGTATAGTAGACACAATATTTTTACCCTCGGAAACCCAACCTTGGGAGAAAACCCAACAATCTTTTATTAAGTAGAATTTTTTTTTTTCAGCAAGGTTTACAAATCAGAAATTTGTCTAGAAATATGTACCAATGTATAAGTCAAAATACCAGTCAAACCTAGTCAAATAGTGGTTGGTCAATGTTGGTCAAACCAATTAAAACACTTGAAAGTTAATGTTGATCAAATTGCAGCCTGCGGTCAAATTTCTCCCTATGGTCAACTCGACATGCAATCAATGATCTATGATCAAACTATGTCTAGTCAAACCCTTGCACATGTGACCTTTAGTAGATTTTCCAGTAGATTCAACAGCTCATGTAATTTTTTAAAACACAAGACAAGAATCTACTCTACTTTCAACAACGAAAACCAATAGATCGATGAAAACAATAATAAACAAGAGGAAGATAATCAATCTCACATAACACAATATTTCTCTTGGGAAAGCAACTTCTCAAAACCCCGACTACCTATATTTCATTAATCAGAAATTCAAGAAGAAAATACAATGCTTGTTCTCACTAGAACAATCCCTGCCCAAGTATAATCAACTCTCTGCCTCACAAGCCCGATGTAGTCAACACCTAGCCAATTTTGTTGCCTACCAAGCGCCTATTTGCTTGCGCAATTCCTAAGAGGATCAGCCCATATTTAATTGGGAAATCCTTCTTCCAAAACTGTGCAATCCAAACTTGGGTCCATAACTGATTGCATGCATGATCTGTACAACTCGGAAAATCATACAACTGATAAATACATTTTCCCTGCACTCTACACTCGACTAGGTCTTTCTCTAAACTGATATGCATGAGTTTCTCTTGAGTGAATCTCCAGTTAGCTGGAGTAGAACTGAGGATGCTCCAGTGCACCAACTCACTACTAGACCTCTACTAGTTCCTCCAACAGTTAGAACTAGTTTAACTTACCATAACTCAGTCAAACTAAGTTTTCCAATTACAACTCAAATAAACTCATCCTGGACCCCTAAAATTTAGGGATCACACAGACATGACTACACAAAGACTTCCAACTCAAAATTCCTAAGCTAATTAAGTCAATTAAACATAATTAACTATTTACAAGTTGCTATGAGAATAGAATTCGATTTTAATTCACAAATTAATTCAAGGACAAATTAAACTAGAATTTGTTATTGCCATTTCTCAACACTCCCTCTCAACAAGAAAGGGATTATCAACTACCCCGATCCAATCTTGTCTCTGTGAAACTCAAATTTACATCTTGACAATGCCTTTTTCAAAAATGTGAGCATCCTACTCCTCTATGGGAATGTACTCCAACAACATGATCCACCTCAATACACAGTCTTGAAGATAATGATATCAAATATCAATATGCTTGGACCAATCATGAAAAACTAGATTTTCAAAGAGTTTGATACAACTCTTATTCTCATAGTAAATCATAGTTGGATCCATCTGTTGACCAAACAAACCAACCAGAATCTTCCTCATCCCGATGGCCTCGCATGTTGCTTGACTTGCAGCCATGTACTTTGCCTTTGTCGAACTAAGTGCAATCGATCTTTGTTTCCTGTTGTACCAAGAAACGAATGCTAATTCAATACTGAAGATCCCTCTTGATGTTCTCTTCCTGTCGGATGGACTCCCTACCCAATCTGCATCAGTAAATCCTTGAAGCTTCACTCCCTCTGTCTGTCTATACCATAATCCATATTGAGTAGTGCCTCTGAGGCATCTCAACACATGCTTGGTCGCCTTCCAATACAACTTGGTAGGCATAACCATCGCTTGACTAAGTTGGTTAACTTCATAGCACATGTCCGGTCATGTGTTCACCAAATACATGACTGAACCCACAAGCTACCTTTAAATAGTAGCTTCCCCTACTTCACCTGAAGTAGCATCCTCCTTCCTCCAGTTACCTGCTAGAGGAGTCACCATGGGTTTACAGTTACCCATGTGGAACCTTTTTAGTATCTCGTTGGCATACTTGCCCTAAGAGACAAAAAGTTCCCCTTCACCTTGCCATACTTACATTCCCATAAAGTAGTGCATGAGCCCCAAGTCCTTCATTTTGAACTCTCTTGCAAGATCCTCCTTGCAAGACTTGATCAACTTATCATCACCAGTCAAAATCAAATCGTCGACATATAAAACAATGATCAACAATTTACCTTCCACCACTATGTGGTACAGGTTCGCATCTGCTTCACTTCAGGTGAAGCCCAACCCAGTGAAGTAGCTATCGATACTGGTGTACCAAGCACGAGGTGCTTGCTTCAGCCCATACAACACTCGCTTGAGTAGGCACACATGCGACTCGTGGTCAAAGGTCTCAAAAACTTCAGGCTACTCAATATACACCTCTTTCTCAATATTTCCATTAAGGAAGGTTGTATTTACATCCATCTGATGTATCTTCCAACCCATATGCGTTGATAGTGCCAATATGGATATGATCGATGAGTATCTTGCAATAAGAGTAAAGGTCTCATCTTAGTCAATCCCCTCTTCTTAAGAAAAGCCTCAGACCACAAACCTAGTGTAACACCCTCCTCCCACATCTACCCAAGCAATCGGTCAGTTGGGGTAAACATGCGACGAGAGGCCACTATGATATGATTCGACCTCCTAAGTCACATTAAGGAAGTGGAACCGATGGAAACACACCATACAAACATCCAACATCATCAACAGAACCTTTAGAAGACAAGTCAACCACTCAAATAGCCTATCCATGGGTCCCACGGTTGTTATAGGTCTCTTGGGCCATAGTTGCTCTCATGCTATGGGCAAGGAAGCAACCAACAACCTAGAATTGCTCTCATAGGCTTGCCTACTAGTGACTATGGACCAAAACTGTCAGTGTTGTGCCAGCGACTCCGATATTTAAGCCACTTTTTCAAGCTCAGAGCCCAAGACACTGCCCAAAACTGATCCATCTCTTCAAATTAGTAAAGCAACATGGAAATGAAAGTACTAAAGCAAATACTTGTTCAAGACCTTGACTGGATCCCTACTAGCCATGACATGCATTTCGTTAAGCAGATCATCGACATGTAACCTATTAGTGTAAACAACAAAATTAAGTATATGGATCTCATACTTATCTGAGAATCGCTACGAACCATTGTTCCCTCATGCCATTTTCTGCATTATCATCTATTAGGTCATAGACACATTATCCATTCACATACAAGTAAAAACATGCTAAGAGCCAAACATAGTTGCTGCCATAAAATGTGCATATAACCAGCATAATAGGAACATAAATACAATTAACATATCAACCATCAAATCCATAAATACATCAGTACCTTTACACATAAAAATAGGGGGAATGGATTTCTCATTAATGAATGCAATGAACCATCTAGAGATGGGACTACCACCCGACCGTAGAATGGATGAGCCAAATCTCTCTTCAGCCATTCAACCCGGTGCCATATTCCAAGCATGCATGCGGGATCTCATAGAACACATCAATCAAAAATTGTCTAGGGCTTCTAGAGGCCATCCACCTCAACCCATCAAATAATGATTCCACCTCACGGTCAGACATCACCAAAACCATCACCAGATCGGTCTCCATCCTAGCCATCCAGGTCTCTAGAGCGTTTGTTCTAGCCAAGTCTCCAGGACTAGTAACTCAACCCACAACTGCCGCTGGGCTCCATAATGTTTGTCCAACCAAGGCTCCACGACTAGTAACTCAACCCACTAAGGGCTCCAGAGTGTTTGTCCAACAAAGTCTCCAAGACTAGTAACTCAACCTAAGTTGTTACAGGGCTTTAAAGCATTTCTCCAACCAAGGCTCCAAAAGCTAATAACTCAACCCAAGCTAAGGAAACATGAGAACCAACCAAAACAAAACAATGAAAATAAGCCCACAATCACCATAGCTATCCAGGAAATGGTAAGGCTATGCAATCCACTGTCAATTCAGGAAATCCTCCATGCCAATGACAGATCATGACCAAGAATCCACATGCATATGCCATGCATGTCCAAACTAGTGAAGAAATCATACATGCAACTCGGTACCTGCAAGCAAATATTGTGTACTTACTGATGTCAATGCCTTCTTGTGCTTTTCTGCTCTTCCTTTGCCTTCTTGCTCCAAGAATCCAATTATGACACACCCTCCAAGAGTGCTCTAAGAAAACTCTAAGTGTCCAAGAGTATGAGAGAGAGAGAGAGAGAAAATGACAGAGCTCCAACACTAAGCTGACAAAAGGTTACCAACTAATCCTCATACGACTTTGTATGAATGAGGCCTCTATTTTCTTCATTTCCATTATTTTCCTTCATTTTCCGTGGTTATTTTTTTTTAACATTTATTACATGGAATTTTCATCGGGGCTCTTACACCTGGCCTTATGTTTCTCCACACTACCATCCGCTGCTTGCTTTACCTTGTAAAGCCATTGAGATCTCACCACTGACTTATCTGTCCGTCTTGTGACCACATCCAAAACACAGTTACGAACAATGGAGACATACTCCTCCACCATGGCAACAACCCAAACCAGTTGCTGCACTGCCTCCTCAAAGGAAGATGGCTTTGTATCAACACGTTCGCTCATAAGAACCATGTATTCAGTGTACCTCTCAGGTGACCTCCTATACTTGCGCTGTGATGTGGGTGCTCCCACATTCTCTCTCGCATCCTTCAATAACCTGTCAGCCTCTCTAGTGCCCTGTCTCCCATCTTTGGAAGACTCTGCATAAGTGGATGTCTCCACTCCCGGATCCTCTGCATGTGGTTGCTCCACATCAATCTGAGGCTCCTCAACCTTAGGACCTAAAAGCTCCTCAACCGCATGTAGTCGAATCTCCCTCTCAAGGGAGCATCGCATGGCCTTCTCCTCATCGAATCTTATATCCTTGTGAACCATTGTCATCTTGCTGGTCGCCAGGTACACTCAATAGTTGTGAGGTGTATTAGTGTACCCCACAAATATCCCCAACTCTGTTGTTGGCTCAATATTTTTCCATGCATCTTTGGTCACATGGAAATATACCGATGACCCAAACATCCTGAAGTGACCAACATCTAGTCTCTTCCCTAAGAAAGCCTCCTCCGATGTACTCATCCCAAGAATCCGATGCGGGTTTCTGTTTTGTAAATAAAAAATTGTGTTGCAACCTCAACCCACAAGTGTAGTGGTAGGCCCTAGTCATGCAACATCGCTTGTGTTACCCCTACAATGCTTATGTTCTTCCTTTCGGCCACCCCATTCTGTTGTGGGTTATGGGGTGTCGTCAACTCCCGTTTAATCCCTTCTACCACATAGAAGTTCTTAAACTCGTTTGAGACATACTCACCGCCATTATCACTCCTTAGAGCTTCAACCTTCTTGCCAGACTCTTTCTCAACCAATGCTTTAAATTCACAAAACTTTGCGAAATTTTGATCTTTCTTCTGCATGAAAAAGATCCAACATTTACGAGAAAATTTGTCAACAAATATAACATAATACCTTTCTTTTCTCGTGGATGTTGTCGAGAATGGTCGACACACATCTGAATGGAATCTCTCTAAATTGCATGTGCTCGACTGTCTCTATTGTGAAAGGAAGCTTTGGTGAATTTTCCCAAAGTACACCGTTTGCATGTGTCGACTTTCTCTAGTTTACTTTTGGGAAGACCGATAGAAATATTTTGCATGATTTTCAAAGCCCCATGATGAAATTGACCCAACTACTTGTGCCACAACTCATCGATGTCTCAGCTCTGCACCATCTCTAATTTCATGCTTAAGGAAGCACAATATTCTACCTCCAAATTTTAGAGATTCTTCACTCGAATCCCTATCCTCTTTACATGTCCTGTGGCTATGTGACGAAGGAACACCTTTCCCTTACTAAAGATCACATCATAGCCTCTATCCTCTAACATGGTAACGGATACCAAGTTCTTCTTCAACCTAGTAACATACATAACATCTCTTAAGGTGAGGGGAGCACCCGACTGCCTCTGAAAGGTAACTGTACAAAATCCAGTAGCATTATACCTCCCTTCTTCACCCATCTCGACATGCATCTGAAGATCCTTCTCCTCTAGGTAACTGAAGAGATCCTTGTTTCCAGTGATGTGGAATGAAGCTTTACTGTCTAGGTACCATACACTACCCATCATTGATGACACTATGCATGCAATGAGGGTAAATTCCAATTCGAATTAAGAGGCAAGATCCTCACCTGCCGCTCCTCCTAAGGACTTCTTCTTGGACATCTTGAGCGGTAATTTGTAGTAAAATGTCTCAGCTCGTGACAATGAAAGCACTTGACTTTCGACATGTCCTGATTCTTGCCTTCATGACAATAATCGGATTTGGAATGGTACGCCTTCCCCTTCCCTTTCTTTGCCTTACCTGTTAAGGCACAATTTTTCTCATCATCAGCCTTTGATGACGATCCGTCCTTGGTGCTCCTTTGAATCTCTTCCTATACCAAATCCGACCACATTCGTTCCCAATTTAGCAGGTTCTCCCTCCCATTAACAGAGTCCTGATAATTGTGCAAACTCTTGGGAAGTCTTAGAAGAGATAGGCTCACCATATCATCCTTCACAATGGTTATTCCAACACTTCCAAGCTCATCTCAACAATGAGTGAACTTGGTCAAGTATTTCGGAATTGAGTCACCTTTCTCCATCTTGATCTTTCTGAGTTTGTCCTTCAGTGCCAAATTCCTATGGTTAGTGCTATTCTAAAACAGGTCCGCCAATGCCTTCCACATAGCATATGAAGTTTCCTTACGATGGAGACTCTAGACAATGTGGTCTCGAACTCCCTCAAGAATAATCTGCCTCGCCTTTGCCAAACACTTCTTCCATTCAGCCAGATCATTAGCATCTCATGCTAGTGGCTTAAGAATGTTTTGATTAATGAATTCCTTAAGGCCATTGTTCTCCATCATTGCCTCCATCCTGTCCTTCCAGGCTATGTAATTCGAGTTGCCTTCCAAGGCATACTCGAGTCTCAAACCATAGAAAGCCATTTGCCTATCGTGAAGTATGAATTGCAAATTCGAATTTCACTTGTAACCCCAAACTCGAAATCTCCTATAGTATATTGTCTTCAGCTCTGATACCATGTAGATTTTCCTGTAGATTCAACAACTCATATAATTTCCTAAAACATAAGACATAAATCTACGCTACTTTCAACAACGGAAACAATAGATCGATGAAAGCAATAATCAACAAGAGGAAGATAATCAATCACACATAACACAATATTTCTCTTGGGAAAGCAACTTCTGAAAACCATGACTATCTATAGTGCATTAATAAAAAATCCAAGAAGAAAATACAATGCTTGTTCTCACTAGAACAATCCCTGCACAAGTATAATCAACTCTTTGCCTCACAAGCCCGCTCTAACCAACACTTAGCCAATTATGTTGCCTACCAATCCCCTATTTCCTTGCACAATTCCTAAGAGGATCAACCCATATTTAATTGGGAAATCCTTCTTCCAAAACTGTGCAATCCAAATTTAGGTCCATAACTAATTGCATGCATGATCTGTACAACTCGGAAAATCATACAATTAATAGTACACTGTCCCTGCACTCTCTACTCAACTGGGTCTTTCTCTTAACTGGCATGCATGAGTTTCTCTTGAGTCAATCTCTAGTTAGTTGGAGTAGCACCGAGGGTGCACGAGTGCACCAACTCCCGACTAGACCTCTACTAGTTCCTCCAACAATTAGAACTAGTTTAACTGACCATAACTCAGCCAAACTGAGTTTTCTAATTACAACTCAAATAAAAACATCCTGGACCCCTAAAATTTAGGGATCACACATACATGACTATGGAAAGACTTCCAACTTGAAATTCCTAAGTTAATTAAGTCAATTAAACTTAATTAACTATTTATAAGTTCCTATGAGAATAGAATTCGATTTTAATTCACAATTTAATTCAAGGACAAAATAAACTAGAATTTCTTGTTACCATTTCTCAACACTTCATGTGATCAACTCTCGGTCAAATAACCACAATCAAACTCAACCTAGTCAATGGTCTTGTCAAACTCGGCCTGGTCAACAATCTAGTCAAACTCGGCCTCCTTCCTCACATGTGTGGCCTCCAAAATAAAATGGTAGAATGATGAAGAGAGATGAAAGACGATCCTCGAAAACAAATTTCTCCTTAGATGGAAATTTATCCTCCACCAAGAAAGATAAATAGAGCTTGCTATGTTGATAATTTGTCTCTCATATGCTCTTCTATTTATATAGAGCTCTAGTGTTGAGTGGAGACCCATCAAGGGGAACCTCATCACAAGAAACCCCTTCACTAATGGAGTCTACATCGCAACTCAACATTAGACTAGAATTGTTTATTCAATTGAACAATAAAAACCCCATTAGATAAACAAATCAAACTTGCTCTACGAAAAATAGATCACGTCATCATGGAGTAACCAATGTGAGCACAGTGGGCTAATCTCCCCTAACCATTCACCCCTAGCCAAATCAACATGGCCCCGTGGATGAATGTATTGTTCTACCCTAATAAAATCAGCATGATCTTGTGGAGGGGTGTTTGCCTGATGCTGCAAAATATCAACATATATAAATGTGTATTTGAATAAGATATAAAAATGGATGATTTGCAACTGGTGGCCCTAAATATAAATAAAACTGAAAAGGGCTTTGTGCATTTTCATTGATTATCCTTTTGCTTATACACATAAAATTTATATTTTATTATGTTTTTATATTATATTATAGTATCTATGCCGAATCCTATGTTTATTTTTGTGCACATAACATTGCTTACCCTTTAATATTTTTTTCCTCAAAGCAAGGGTAATGAATTCATCTTCCATTATAGGTCATCTTCACTGTAAATGTTTTTATTTTTAATTTTAAATGTTGATTCTTTATGTTATTTACTTGTATTACCTTGATATGTAGATAGGTTTTTTAAGCAAAGCCTTTGTAGGGAGACCACATAATTCATTGAGATCAAAGAATGAAGAAATGAACCTCAATCAAAATGTTGGAGCAAGCACTTAAGAATTTAAGTTCACAATCCTACCCGATTTTGTCACCTCATCTTTTCGTGTTTGTCATAGGAAATGCAATATATCTATTGATAGAATCCAATATCTACTATTGCCACAGGAAATGCAATATATCTATTGATAGAATCCAATATGTACTATGGACCCAATTTTGTTGATAGACATGTTGATGAGGAGTAGTCTCATATCTATTGGTTTAGTACTTAGATTCATATAATGAATGACATTGTTTGAGTCCCCAATGATAATTAGCTTACTCAGTGAGAGGATTTATGCTAGTTTTATCCTTGCCACGAGCCATACCATTTTGCTTGGTTATTTGATGTTGTGCCCAAACTTAATTTTAGATTTATTATAAATTAAGAGAGATAAAATACTTCCATATACTATTTTTTTGTTAATTGTAAATTAAAAATAAAGGTTTATATATTAAAATATTTGATTCCTTTTAAAACAAGAGAAATTTAAAATTAAGATGAATCTATACCTTTGTGTAAAATAAGATATATACATATATCCATGGATAGATAGTTAATTTTCACCTTTACATTATATATTTATTTAATAAGTCTATGTTTTCTGTTAATATTACCTGGTAAATTTCGGAATTAAACATTAAAAATAAAAAATAAAAAGATAAATGACACATTTCTCTTATTAAATTTGTAATTTTTTTATCTCCAATCCAATAAACACTAACATCCAACTCCAAAAATATACAAAAAATATATATAAAATTAAAATTATAACTAACAACTTAAAGTAATACAAAATAACTCCAACCTCCAAAAATATACAAAAGTATATATAAAATTAAAATTATAACTAACAAATTAAAGTAATACAAAATAACTCCAATAAGATTTGTGTAAAATTATTGAAACCATGAAATCAATGTAAAAATGTAAAGCTATAAACCCTTATATTGTTTACATTCTTAACAACCTTTATGAAATTGGAATTATCCCACTCAAACAATAATTATGCTGATAGGCATTATATTGTGAGGTTCTTGATAGTTATTATATTTTACATTCTTAACAACCTTTATGAAATTGAAATTATCCCACTCAAACAATAATCACGCCGATAGGCATTTAACAACCTTTATGAAATTGAAATTATCCCACTCAAACAATAATTATGTCGATAGGCGTTATATTGTGAGGTTTCTTGTTGGTGACACTATTGAGATTCATAGTCGTGTTTCATGTGAATCCCAATAGTGTCGCCTTGTGAATCCTAATAGTGTCACCTTGTACAAGAGCTTGCTCATTTTCATTATATTGTCACCTTGTACAAGAGCTTTCTTATTTTCTTTATATTGTGAGGTTCTTGATAGGCATTATATTGTGAGGTTCTTATTTTCGTTATATTGTGAGGTTATTGATAGGCATTATATTGTGAGGTTCTGATTGGTAACACCGTTGAGATTCGTCGTGTGTCATGCGAATCCCAATAATGTCACCTTCCCAAGAGTGTCACCTTGTGCAAGAGCTTGCTTATTTTCTCGTCCTTTGCGCAGAGTCCATCTCATTTAGGAACCTTGAAGTCTCGGATATGGAGTTTAGATGAGAACTGATATGTTGCAGTCCAAAAACCACTGCACCCATGAACAACAAATCCCTCGTAACGGAACCAACCAACTAAAAACAACTGAGAAAAATCAGACATATTTCCTCAATCTTTCTTTGAAGCATATACAACTCGACAGGCTTCGTACTTGAGCTTCTTCGCTCCTAAACTCTTCCAAAATGCTTCTACAAAGAAGCCATTCGGCTTACTCAACGTAGAACACACAACATCTACACTTTCCCACTTCCCTTGTCACGCCCCCAAGCCTACGGTAGTCTTCCAACCGTGTTAGGTGAGGTGCGGCACCACCGAACACTTTCTTTTTAACAATACTTATGTTCATGGACTACGCCTAACCACTTATTCCTACTTAGTTTGTGATTCTCAACCAAGTATTATTAATGTGCCTTTATACCA
>APFE031356773.1:920-11229 GCA_000404065.3 Pinus taeda | reverse complement strand
AAAGCAGACCGCTCTGATACCACTGATCCGGATTTAAACAGGAACGCAACAAATTACAGAGATAACCATATACACAAATATGTAGCGGAAATAATACTTCATTTCATGAATGGAAAATACTAAAATATGCTTACAATCAGAAATGGAAATAAACTAGCTAGGGCGATGGTAGCTTATCTCTGAGAAGAGATGTGATGGCTACATGCCTCTGAACTGTGTTACAATGAGGCTCGAAGGCCTATTTATTGTAGAGAAACAATGAAAAACCCTTAACATTCCAAAACCTAACCCTAGGAGATGAAACGCCAAACTGTGGGCCCCGTTTGGGGGTAAGTTGGTACATCAACTTCCCAGGGTCGTAACTTTAGCATATGATCTCCGTTTGACGCGTACAATAGCTCATTAGAAAGATCTATTCGAGCACTATCATTGTTGGAATGGGAAACATCGGTCCATTCCATGGACCCATGTTTCCCCCGGATTCCCCATCCGGAAGTTCAGGACCCGAAAAACTGCTAAAAATAGTAAGTTGTGCTACAATTAAGGAAACTGAAAATGCTGAGAAAGACAATGGTGGGGGTCCAGGTGGACTTGGTAGGTGGCCACCAATATCCACCTAGATCAAATTCACACTTGACCATCGGGCAAAATTCCTCTTCATACATCTAAAATTATTCTTCAAAATGACTGATAGCTTCAACCTACCTAATCAAACATCCTCCTTTGTGATCAAGAATTTCCTTCCCGATCTTCATAAACATCTTGATTACTTCATACCGTTATTGAGCATTCTACAAATATGTCTTCAACATGAGTGATTCAACCATTGCAATAGTGATCACCATACCACTATTTCCTTCAACGTCTTCCAAACATGACTCTGTTCTTCAATAAGGATCTAATACCGTCTATCATGACCCCACGGTGTGGTTTCCTTAAGACAATCGTGGGTGGTGTTCGACATTGATGAGATTTAGTATCAAGGCACTCAACTACTCTCTCCGAGACTATGCCTCTGGCTTATGTTCCTTAACCAATTCGTTTCTTAGACTTTTCCTAATAAATTTTACAAAATGAATCAACACAATATCCTAAACACTTCAACACTTAGTCAATTATTCACATTCAATCTTACTTTAGTTCATTTACTTTATGAACAATTTTCGATATTGTAAATTCAAAAATGTGTGATGAACATAAATAAGACAAAGCATATATAGTGGGGGGGGGGGATCCCAAACAACTTATCCCCTTTACTTATTTTAATAAGCTTTTTAATATGTTACGATAGTTTAGAGAGGGAGAACCATGGCTAAAACTATGCGCTACCCAAGTTTCTTCAAAGTACAAAATGTGGCGGTCGTTGGCCCAACCTAATGTGCTTTCCCAGATGCCCAAATCCACAACCTAAGGGATGCAAACCTAAGCCTGGTGCCTTGCCTAATGGAAACCCCCAAACCCAACACCCAATCTGATTCAGAAAACCAACCCTCAGACTCTGCCAAAAATTAGGCTCACTTGGGCGAGCCCCACCTGTTTTCTATGATATGCCTTAGTTATGTTTCCTCCTTTGCAATGTGTGCCCTTACTTGCGGTTATACATTCTTGCTGTGTGAACCCACATGTCTGCAATTTGTTTGATGGTGCCTTAGGTCATGCTACCATTATTTTATATATATGTGTTCATGCCCATGTATTTACTTTGGACCGACGCCCCTTCAAGTTGATCCGACCTGTATCCCATCATGCATACGCCCTTTGGTAGGCAGGTGTGCCCCTCGGGCCGACCTCCATTCCTTTGTCTGGCCATCCTTTACTAGGTGAGTTCCATGGCCTACCCATCACAAAATGCCCCAATGGGTGCCCAAACACCCTACCTTCATGCAGGTACGAGCGTTCGACCTACCGTGCATGTCACATCCTTCCCCTTTAGTTCATACTTTGACCTTTATTTCCTTTCTTTATCCATACATCGTTCCACCCATCTCACCCCTGTCGTCTATGTCACCTAGTCATGTCTCCCACACTACTCATTCGATTCACCCGTCATGCACTTTCTCCCTCGTCATGTCACCAAAGTTCACCCATGTTGACCTGGAGTGCAAACCACCTTTGTACATGGGTGCCCAAGTGTTGTTCCTTCGTGTGGGCATGCCCAAAGTGCTTCCACTTTGGTTCTTCACTTTGGTTTTTCACCCCATAACCCTCAATGTCGCACCCCTTAATACACCACATAAAGAGTTGGAATGGTTGCCCCTGGCTGACAGGGATTTTCAGATTAAAGACTTCATTGGTGATAAGCCTCACCTCCAAGCATTTTTTCAAGTTAGAAACAGTTACTGAAGCAATACTGATGTCTATGGACTATGGGAATCCGACATGCCCATATACTACCTCCCCTCCGTAAATGTATTCCCTGATATTATCCACCAATGCTATGCCAATTATGAGCCTATCCAAAGAGCATTTGTGACTCCATCTGGAATTGTTCTCTTTTACATTACCCCTGAGTCCATAAATGAGATGCTACACTTCAAATCCACTTAGCCTCTGGTTCCTCTTTCCATGGGATTCTTGCTGGACCAAGGTGCTAAATTACCCAATTCAGAGATAACCAGAATAACTCAATTATTCATGAAACCAAATTGCCAACCCCAGCAACCTCCTCCTTATCTAATTCTTGGTTCACTAAAGCAGGAAGACTCCTTGTTGACATGATTTCCTACATCTTGGGATTTAAAACAAGTGAATATGTTGATGAGACCACCTTGGTTCTCTTATCAATATTTACTTTAGGACAGCCCCCTGCTGTCAAATATGATTATGCCACTTTCATAGCCAATAAAATACATGAGCAATTCATGAGTCTAGACAGAGAAGGAATCTTTAAGTACACATCTTACATATATCATCTATTTCTGTACTATCAAACAAACAGCTTTTAATTTCCCATTAGAAGACTGGATTTTAAAGGAGAATGAAGGTCTGTAATCTTCTGGACCTCGGTCTTCCACCATGTTCATGACTCCCCTTATACCTACTATGAATTCATTAATTTGTTTATACATCCAGCCTCCTCTCTACTAATGAGAACTCCTCCTTCTAGGCTTTGGTGATATGCGGAAGATTTTACAGCTCTCCAAAAAATACAAAATAGGTGATTGATATCTTTACCAGAATCACACCGAAATCAGAATATATGGCTATGAGTTGTGCCCTTATAGGCTACCCAAATTTGTGCCTATGAGACTATTTGCACTGGAGTATTTCAGGCAACTTATCAATGCAAATTTAACCCACATCTGTAGTGCTAAGAAAAAGGCACAGCTGAAAATAAGAAATCAATTAGGCCCTTTTGTCTTCAATAAAATGGAAGCTTGGGAAGAGGCTGATAAGATTTTAGGGGAACAACTTAAATTGAAACAAAGTTTTTATTGGGCACCATATGACCCCAATCATTTCATAAGTTAAAGGAAAGTGAAAAACAAGCTGTCAGCATACGTTCATCATAGGATCCCTGAAATAGAGCGATTTTCTAATCAACATGAGTGGGTAGAAGGTACATTACTTGAAGAACTTATTGAGGAAGAGAAATTGGAAAAAGCCATGAAAGATCTTGAAAAAACGCTTGACCTGGACTCTCTTGGACAGGTATCCTTCAAGCTGCTTCATCATACAGGAGGTGACACATCTTTTGTCAGGACTTCTTAGCATCCCACACAAAAAGCCAACACAAGATCAACAAAGGGCAAGGAGGTAATAGACACAGAGTAGGACACCATGGCAGACTAGCCAGCTACATCAAAGGAACAAGACCAAGGGCAAGTTCCTCCAGCACAAACAAAGGAACAACAAATCCCTGCACTACAAACTCCTCTGGATGAGGAAAGAGGCAAGAAAAGGGATAGGCAAGAAGACACACCGATCAACGGTTCTGCAGACCAACCAGGGGAGAGGAGGCAAAGATTAAAACCCCTATCAGAGGAGGAGTTCATTGAGGAGATCACAGACAGTTTAAGGGGAGAAAGAATGGTCAGCAAAGATACATCCCCGGTCATAGAAACATCGACCAGTTCACACAGGCAGGAGATTGAAAGACAACATAGTGTGGAATTTTCATCCACTAGGCCACAAAGCAAGCAAGCTTCTGAAATTAAGAGAACATTCACTGAAATAAAGGCAAATAATGACCTAGTAAGAATTCAACTTTATAATCACTTACTAAAGGTGGCCCCCACAAATCAACAAAGGTTAATGTTAGCATATGACATACAAGAAGGAAACATGATCCTTAGTCATTTTAAGCCCAAAATGCAGCAACCACAGTCAGCTGCTGATTATATCAGGACCAATCTAGAAGTTTTCGCTAAAGACATTCATCCAATGGACTAGATTGAGTTTCATAAGCAAACTGGGGAGATGGTCTACTCCACGTTGGGAGACAAATCATTATTGGCTCACAAATTGTAGAATTCATTGAATAATACCTCTGCCCAATTGGATTTAGAAAAGGATTCCTCTTTAGCCAAGGATAACATGATCAAATCATTGGAAAAGATTATTATTGAGCAGGGACACGATCCCAAATATACTAAGGGCATAAAGGCATCAATTAGAAAGAAGGAAGAGGACATTGCAGCCCTCAAGAAGCAACTGAAGCTGCCTATTACTATGCATCCTCAAACTATAGAGGTTATTAAGAAAAAATCACAGGAATACATGACGGACCTGCTAATGAAAATGAATGAAAGATTAAGGAAGACAGATTAGGCCCTAGAGAAAGCAATGAAAGAGAAGCAGGGAGAGTCGACCTCCCAGCCACTAGAAATAGCTCCAACAATCACAACTGCCCCTCCTACAATTACAATAGAAGTACCTCCTATTGTCCTAGCATCAACAGCACAAATCATTACAGGTACATCAGCAGCAACAACCACAGCACCAGGCAGCAGTACAACCATGACAACTGATCAATTAATAAAGGCCATGGAGGAATTAAAACTCCAAGTATCAGAATTGAAAGAAGCCAAAGATAAGTTGGCAAAATTAGAAGTGAGTTATGATAAGTCCAAAATGACTGTGGCAGAAAAGACAAGAGAGGTGAAAACATTAGAGAACAGGGTGAAAGCATTGGAAAAGGACCTCTCTTTAGATAAGCCGCTGGGAGAAATCAAGGGAATTTTGTGGGCTAACATCAATCAATCCATTTGTAATGTATGGAGATCTATTCAGACTATTTATGAGCATATTGATTTGATAACAACATCTCAAGTGGAAATTCAAAAGGCCAGGAATTTATTGGGACATATGCCCGAACAGGCCAACAGACTAATACACTTTTTGAATACAAAGACCAGTGAAGAACTAGCAGCACTGGATATTAGAGATAGGACAACCACCATTCTTACAGTTAAAAGATTTATGACCATGAAAACCTTCATGCAAAATTTGGAGAGAAAGTGCCAGGACATGCAAGTGGAGATAGCTTCTTTTATTGAAAGATTTGCAATTTTGCAGGAAAGAGGCTTGCCAAGTCTGTTGGGAATTAATCAACGCCTATTGAGACAAGTTGAGTATACACACAATTTAAATAAACATGCTACTACTCAAGTAAATGCTTCATCAAGTACTTCAACAGACAAAGCACTCCCATCTGGACAAAGCCTGTATGACAATTTAGAAAATCTGTTTTACATTGAGCATGAAGTGAAACATCTTTTCACAGTCCAGCCTAACTTCTTCAGGTACACGGATGCTGATGAGACTTTAAGAAAACTGAAAAGGCACCAATTACCAGATGACCAATGGTGTCAAGACATGTTGGAGATTCTATAGGCTTGTGTTTGATTTCCTTCATATCTTTGGAAAATTGAAAGTTGGTATCACATGCCATAAAGCGGAAAACAGGAAAGGACAAGAATCATGCGGAGCAACAACGTATTAAGGTAGAATCAAATACAGTCGAGGAAGTCGGGGAAACAACGCAAAATATCAGTAAAAGACAGCTACCAGCCGACTCACTGAGCCTAATGTCAACATATCTCACCAACAAAAGTAGCCAGCACAATGACAGTTGCTTCTTCATTTATTCCTCCCTATTTTCAAGATCATTTATTTCTCCTCTTGAGTTGGTAGAATGAGTTATTGCTAGATATTATCTCTTTTGAGATATTTTGTAAACATTTTTATATAAATACCTCCCCAAGTGAAGTATTTGGGGTTGGTGATACATTTCCTGGACTACGCTGTAACTCTGAAGATTTTCTGAATAAAAAGGCTATTGGAATCCACTGTTGCTGAACTTTCTGGATGTGGAATTAATGCAGACGGCCATGCTACAAATTTCTTGAATCGTTTTATGGATCAATAAGTTTCTTCTAACCTGTTTTTTACAGTTTCTGTTTACTATATCATATATGTTTCATGAACTAAATAATAGAGAAAAAGAATATCTCAGAATTTGCTTGTTTGCACTCTGTGTTCTGTCTTTATTATTATTAATGTTTTCTTCAGAATTAGCACAAAACAGGAATTCCTCATTAATCCTGTTTCCCCTGGTTCTTTCATCTTGAATATTAGCCAAGGAATTCTTAACTGCTCCTTAGCAATAATCATCCACTTTCCCTGTGTCAACATGATGAAGGATTCTTAATTGCCCTTCACCACTAACCCCATTCTATCTGATTCCACCATATGAATTGTTCCATGATTGATTACCTTGCTCTGTAGTTCCACCCTCTGTCAAAGAAACCATATCCAGTAGTTCATCCTCACAGACTCCAGTAGCCCAATGGACTAAACTTCTCAGACTTACACCCCGGTTCTATTGAATATCATCATCCAAAAATCAAACAAACCCTTGTACTTCATAACTAGCCTAAAATACCTCAAAACATAGCTAAATTATAAAGAGAGAGCCCTATCTAGATGTAGATTGGCTAGAATCTGTGTCTAAAAGATTGGTCTGTGGTTACCTCGGCCGTATTCCCTCCTTAGAATTTTCCTAGGGAACAACCTGAGTGATATTTCAAAAAAAACTAAAAAACATACTTAGAAGCTGGCTCCAAAGAAGAAGGTTCGGTACACTCGATCAAATCCAGATCCAAATCCTCCACCTTTGTTTCAAAATCCTAATTTGATTCTTAAGAAACTTAGAAGCCAGCAAAGCCAAGAACATTTTGCTAGTCTACCTTTGGTTACACATCAGCATAACCCTACTCAATCTGTGCTTACTCCTGGAAAAACACTAGTCCTTTCTACCATTATTGTTGCCTCTCCTAGTTCACCATCAGCACTTCAAACTATCTTTTCCACTCCTTCATTCACACCTTTCATCTCCGTTGTTATCCCTGCTCTTTCGGCTGTCACACTTATCTCTGCAAATATGGTAAACCGATATGCTCCCCCACAATTACTTACAAATCCAGGGGCTATGCCTCAAGATTATCAAAGAAAAATCACTTATTTTGATGGTACTGGCACTTACACAACTCAACAACACACCAAGAAAATGATGGATTATTTTGAAAACTATGAGATTTATGATGATGATGTAAGAATGAAAGTCTTTGTCCAAAGCCTAACTGGAGATGTTAGAACATGGTTTAGAGCTCTCCCTGCAAACACTATTGCGACCTAGAAGCCATTTCTCACACCTTTTTGAACATGTTGACACCTAATCCTCTGCGATTGGATGAATTTGGAATGTGAACAGTCATCAAGAAGATGAACTGAGTAGTCACATTCTTTGTATATAACAATAGCTACGTAATGAAATAAATCGTATCAGTTTTTTGCCAAACTGGAGTTACTCCTGGCCTGACATAGTATCAGAGCCAGCTCCCTATTTAGTCTTTATGTCTTTGTAACTCCATACCTTCGTTCTGCCATACCTGCGTCTCTGCCACACCTGCGCTGCCCTGACATATTCTATCTATGGACTCTGAGTGTATTCAACTGAAGAGGGCGCAAAATCTCAGGAACTGTGCATAAACGTTTCTGTCCATAATGCGCTTCCCCCGCCCATCCATCAGTAGCATCACTATTGAACACTGCTCTTTTCATTATACCCTTCTATCCATCAGTACAAGCCACCTTTGAACATTTGCATTAACACTTTCGCATAACATTGGTTGATTCTCTGTTGAGTGGTTTCGAGGCTCAGGACTATCATAGAACAGAGATTAATGGTGAATTTGGTAACGACCCTTAATGGCATGATGACTACTGTGATCACACACAAAACCGAGAGCTCGTTCTAAGTGGTGGCGCCGCCTGGTCAAGTTCTACGGAAGTTCCTGAAGCCGAGTCCAAAATACGCTGACACTGGTAGTATATCCCCTCACCTTCTTTCGGTCTCCATATCTTTAACACTCTAATTCACCTGTCGATATATGTTTAACATTGCGCTTGTAATTCTGAAGCTCATTTTCTTTTTCCAATCTACCGAGTCTGCGATTCAAACCAACACCTTAATGCACAATCCATTAACCATGAAATAGGCGTCCTTAACTTGTGGGTTTTGGTGTAGTGGGTGTATCAAGATCGAATCCCGGGGACCCGCATAAAGAAGTTACCAAATATGACCTCAGGGCGATGTGAAACAATGCCTCGGCCCCAGGAAATTTGAGATGGTGGTGCGGTGCTCCTTTTTGAAATGGCTCGTGGTAAACAATGACTAGGTATAGGTAGCAGGCCTGCCATCAGAATTAATGCGTGTAAAAGCAATAAACGTTACTGTGGTTTATATGTGCACTGTGGCTTATATATATTAAAGCTGTGCGCTGTGGTTTATATATTAAAGCTGTGCGCTGTGGTGATATGTGCGTTGTGGGTCTATGCGTAGAAAGATATACATTGACCAGCATATATATATTGTGGTTTTCATTTGAATACGTTATGAACTGAGTTTGTAGATATTTGAATGCGTTGAATGGATGGAATATGTTGGATGTCTTATATGAGGATCGTTTTATAAACATTGGAGGGATTTGAAGAAACATAGTGCATAAAAGTATTGGAAATCTTTTTGCCCTTTTGAGTACAATTTCACTGTATATCAGCAGAAGTTTTTTTTACAGAATGCATTCAATCATCTCTATGGTAGGAATAGTTCTCACTGGCAAGGAGAACTATGCTGATTGGTCTCGGATGGTACAACACACTCTCATCTTCAATGAGTTGTGGAAAGGAGTGTGTGTCGGGGAAGGAGACAGTGACCCAGAAAAGCCTACCTCAGACAAAGAGCTTGCCATTTGGGACGAAAACAACAAAGCTTATGCAAGCTACCATGGGACAAAATTGAGCAGAGAAGAAACCAACAGAAAGGTAAAACTTATGATATAGACAAAGGTAAAGCACCTGAATCCGCTCACTATGTTGAGGCACAATGTAACATTGGAGTAAATGAAGATTTGTTTAATACTTCACTTGCTTCCTGGAAAAATGATTGGCTGCTTGATTCAGGAGCAACCTATCACATGACTCATAGAAAGATTTTTTTGAATATTTCACTGACAATGTTGATGGAGCAGTATACTTTGCAGATTAGTCAAAAATCAAGCCATCAGGACTTGGCACAATCAGGCTTAAACTGCTTGGTCTTCCAGAATTTCTTATGGATCATGTTCTATATCTCCCACAACTCAAAAGAAACTTGCTGTCCTTGGTCCACATCCGCCAGCAAGGTCACTCCATTCATATGTTTGATGGCAAGCTTGAGGTAAGAAAAGCTTGTGACCACTCACTTGTCATGAGGGGAATAGAAGAAGAAAGGCTTCTCAAACTGCAAGGAACCTCTGCTCATGCACACATTTCTCATATATTTCTCATCATGAAGAAGGTACACTTCCATCAAGTTTATTATGGCATGCTAGATTTGGACATTTAAACTATGACAACCTCTGCTTATTGAAGAAAAATGGTGTTTCTGGTTTGCCTACAATTCCCAGGAAACATAAGCAATGTGATGCTTGCATTCTAGGAGAGCATAGCAAACAGTCTTTTCATGATTCACATTCAAGAGCACATTGGAAGCTTGAACTCATTCATTCAGATTTATGTGGTCCAATGCGTGTTCCTTTTGCAAATGGAAATAAATATATCATGACATTTATTAATGATTACACCAGAATCTGTTGGGTTTATTTATTGAAGAACAAATCTGATGCCTTTCAAACATTCAAGAATTTTCATAAATGGATTGAAAATGATGCACAATCTCATATTGGGTCTATTCACACTGATAATGGAAAAGAATACACATCAAATGAATTTGAAAACTATCTTCGCCAACATGGGATCAAACATC
>APFE031356764.1:52444-72197 GCA_000404065.3 Pinus taeda | reverse complement strand
TAGGCTTAATTTCTCTATCTTCTAGATTATTGAAAATAAATGTGAAGAAATCCTTATGACCTAGTTTCATATCTACATTACCTTTTGGTTTTCCATTATTTCTTAATCCACCCTGCCAGGGCTCTTTTCATTGGCCATATTCCCATGAATTTGTTGATGAGCACATGATCCTATGTGTATTGAATATTCTCAACAACTATTGGTAAAACAATCTCGTATTTGGGAGTAACCTCGGCGTGGGGGATACATGTTCTAATTTTCCTTGCTTGTGCGACATTCAAGCCACATGAGTGCTGGAAACCGCCTTCTAAACAATGGAGGCACTTTTGTTCTAGGTTATTGAGCTACCTTCCTTGTTTTCTCCTTGGTGAACATTGTTGGATTTGTGTGAATTTCACAATATTTCTCCTCTTGATACTACATTTTAGAAGGAGGGAGTAGCACTTCCCCTTCCTGAAGTCACAGTGGAGATTAACTAAAAACTCTAAGGTGTGTTCAGAAAGCCTAAATTAGTAGAGATCACTTTTAATTCACCTATATTTATATGTTGAGCATTGTAAATATCTTAATCATAAACTATTAATTATACATTTATGTTTTCAAAAGATTCTTATCAAATTCTTTTATAATGTTTAAAAAAAATTATGGTATATTAAAAAATATTAGAACTTTATGATATATTAAAAATATTAAGACTTTTTGTTTGACTTTCACAATACACATCTTTATGTGTTAAATTAAGTACATATCATTAATATATGTGATTTTTAAAGAAAATGTCAATTAGGATTATCTTGGGTAGTTAGGTAAAATGGTTGTTATCTCCCTTTTTACTAGGTTCAATTCCTTGAGAAATTTTTGGAGTACTTCCCTAGAAATTGGTTGTATTGGCCCTCACTTATTGTGGTTGGGATTGATTTCCCCTTTTTAAAAAAATGTAAATGTTTACAAATAGTTTATTAAAATTTTATATAAATTTGCTTTATTTTAATTTATTAATATTAAAAGCTATGAAATAATATTTAAAAAAATAAGTCTAAAACACATCTCTCTTACTTAGATTTTACTACTTTCACAGAAAATTTTAGGGGTTGATATTTGTAAGTGGTCTAATTTTCCATGCTTTTTCAAAATAAACTATTGGTGAATTTCCATTTTTCTAAAGATAATTCACCCAAAATTCATAGTAAAAATGTTATTTTACCTTAAAAATCGCCAAAATTTTATAGAGAATTTATAAAATTATTAAAAAATTGATTCTCTGCAACAATATTGCCAAACATTTTATAATTTGCATAATAAAGATTAGTAAAATTTCCCAAAACAATTATACTTTCTAAAATAATGAAAATCATTCTTATATAATCCACTCTACTAAATTGCTAAAAATCAAGACACTCCTAATCATTGTGAATGTAACTATTAAATTGTAAATTATATTAACTGTAAATATTAAATTGTAAATTACGAATTATTAAATGAACACCTTTCAAATTTATGTTTTCGATAAATAAAATATTAATTACAAAATTCTGTCACATATTTTATGTTTACTTATTTATTAAATTAAAAATTTTACTTAATCATAAAATAAAAAAATAAAAATTATGAAATATTTAAAATCAAACCTATTTAATTTCTGATAAATAAAATAGAATATATAGGTTATTATTGTTTTTTAATAAAGTAAATAAAAATAAGAACCATAGTATTTTTATATAATTATGACATCATTTTTTTATATGGTGGAAAATTTATCAAAACTCAGTTGGATCTATCTATTTTTGAAGGTTGACTTACCATCTTTATTAAAAAAAACCATACTATTTGAAATAATCTCTTGGTGTCAACCACACCAACCTATCCCTGAATGCAAGTTGACTTGTTATCTTTATTCAAAAAAAACCACAACACTTGGAATTTTAATTCTTAACATATTTCTTTAATTTAAAAAAGATAAACTCTTAACCACACTAAAACAATTTTAAAAATACCCTCAATGCAACTAATTAGAATTTCTAATTAGAATAGCAGTAAATTAACATCCTTTACATTTATTTACATTTATTTTTTAACCAAAATAATAAAAAATCTTCAATAATATAACCTTGACGGGAAGAGTTGCTTATATTAATTTCAAAAAGTACCGGTGGAAGGCATATTCGAATAATAAGGTTTGATCCAAAATGAGTAGCATGAATGACTATTCCTATAATTATAAAATAAGCGTATACTTCATATTATATATGATTATAATAGCGCATGCCCATATATATAAGTTTAGGCATGACTGAATATGGTTATATTAAGTTTAAAAGAGCGTGAAGATATATAATAAGGTGGTCCCAAAAAAGGTGGCGTTACTTATTCATATATATTTATATATAGATTTAGATTTGGTTATATATATATATATTATATATATTATAATATTTATTAGTTTTAGTTGATTAATAAAAATTAATAATCAGTAAATATTAATTTATAATAATTAAAAGATTATATTGCAATATTATTTAATTTAATTTTAATAAATAATATAATTAATATTAAGTTTTTTATATAAAGTAATAATAATTAATATGTTTTTTTTAAAAGGCATGTTTTTGGAGAGTTGTTTGGAGGTGGGTCCCTTGTCCCATAAACAAGGGGTCTCATACACCAATCTGGTGTCTGGTTTAAAATTGGATAATAATAATAACTGACATAGATTCACCTTAAATACAGATCTAACATGAGCGGAGAGGGATCCAATTTCTTTAGGTGCAAATATCTTTATGAGCAAAGATTATTTAAATGTTTTGTATAATTATTTAGTTTAATTTTTAATTTTTTAGCTTTTTTTAGAATTTTATTTTAGTCCACATGAGCAAAATCTCAACTTTGATGATGGACGAACACCATTACACAGCATACTGGGCTATAGAATGAGCCTCTCGGTGGTTGAAACAAAATTTTGAGCTATGGAGATTTATTCCTATTTTATTATAGAGATTCTTAATTTGTAAATAGACTTTGTTACAATACCATGCCTTATCAATACCACATACTTAAAAATTCATAACTCATTTCATATCACACTTGTTCATATCACATTTTTAACTAATTAATTTAATTTAAAGGATAAAAAGAAATATTACTATTTGAAAGATAAATCTGAACTTTTGATTTATAAATACTATTATGAATATTCTAAAATATTATGTGTGCGTTAAATCTCTACCATTCACTTAATAATTATTGATAATTAAATTAAAATTTTAAAAGTTCTATTCCAAAAAAAATATACATCTACCAAATTAAAAAATGATATATTATGAGTTAAAACATATACATAATAATAAAAAAGGATATCTTATGAAATTTTTTAATTAAATTTAAGACCAATGCTTCTTTAAAAGGGATAGTATAACATTTTATTATTTTAAATTAACTTTTAATTATACAAATGAATTTAATATCTGAATATTTAATTAATATAAAATGTTAATAAAAAAATTCTGCAAATTTGAATTGAATTTGAGATAAAATATATTTAAAAATTAAAATTAGGAAAATCAGCCTATTAAACCAACAATATTAACATTATCAGGATTAAAAATTAATCCTATAAAAAATATTTAGTCTCTTGTCTTTGCTTTTTTGTAAATTTAATATTTTTTATTTAAATATAGTCTCTGTTTTTCCTTTTGGTAAATTAATATTTTTTTATTTAAATTGATAATAAACTATTCCAACATTTTAATAACCCAAGGCTAAAAAGCAATACCAAAAAATGGATGATCCTCACACCAAACACCATTATAAAAAAAATCACTGATTGTGAATGCCACTTCTTCAGCTGAGATTTGATTGGAACAATACTTTGCCCCTTTTTTTTCTCCAAATGGAAGAAATCTCCGTCAAAAATGACAATACCAAAGGATTGATGGTCCGAACACCAAACACCATTATCAAAAAAAACCGAAGACACTGATTATGGAGGCCCCTTCTTCGGCTAAAATTTGATTGGAACAATACTTTGCCTTTTTTCCTGCCAAATGGAATAATTCTTCGTAGAAATTCCCCTAGACGTACTTGTAACAATTAACCATAGAGATGATGCCAGACATATGCAAACTCTAAGGTCTAGGCCCAGGTAAAGCAAGACAACAAAACGTAAATTACAATGGACTTGAGAGCTAAAATGCAAATGTGTGTGGGAGGCAACAATGCATGTATTAATGCGTCAACTATGACACCAATCCATTGCTAAATGGTTTAACCACGGTGGGAAAGATTTTCCGGTTTAAAGTTCACATTTATGTAATGGTTATTAGTTTCTCTCTAGGACTCTTAGCGATTGATTGTGCGTTGACGACGTATTAATTTCCTGTTTGACCAAAAATATTGTTGTGCATCATGACTTTAACCAAAGTTTTCATATTAGAAAATAATATAAAATTTATTATGTAATTTCTGATTGGACAACAAAGTTGAGGGTCTTATTGCGGGCTTTGTAGCTTTCAATACATTATGTTCGGGTAAAAGTAAGATATTCAAAGTTTTCAGACATGGAAAGTTTTTGTTATCCAAAGTTTGGTCATATTGCCGAGCTGAACATTTTATCGAAAGCACAACTTAGTTTGTCCTAAGTTTTTGGTACCTGTTCTCCGTGTCCTACATCCTGCAAGTGCCAGCTGTTTACATATGCAGAGGCGTCCATGGTGGTCTAGAAATGCTTTCTCCGGAGTAAGTTCAGAGCAGAGAGTGTCAAGCAGCTAGTTTGAGGAGCAGAGGAGCAGAGAGTGTTGAGCAGCAGGATCTGTGAAGGGGGGAGCTTCACCTTTACAACATGTAAGTTCCATTTTACAATGACTTAATATTACTTTCCACGATTACAACAGTTCCACCATTACAGGAGTTGTTTTTGTTGATGCCATTTCTTTGGTTTGGCTTCGGCCAGTTTTTGTGCAGCTAGTAGACGCTTTTTCCATGAGCATGAAGGCAAGAATAGCCATTTTAGGACTGGTGGGAGCTCTTACCTTCCTTATTTGTCGCTACTGACTTCGTTGCCCCCGAAAAGGGCCCTTGCCTTGAAGCCCCAACTGTATGCTGCCAGTCGCGGTTGACCCATCATCGCAGGCCGAAGTATACTGCCTGGGAAGCTCTAAATGCCTTAGCCCCGTATTATCAGGACAGATGCTTCGAACCTTTAGCTTGGTTGGAAGAAAGGATCGAGCTTGCCCCATTAGCTCGCTTGGATAGCTACAACAACTTTCCCCCTGTTTCCTCGCTACAGACAATTTACCCTAGCAATTACCCCGCTCCAATCCCCCTGTTGCCAAAGCGAGCAGTCCCGTGTCATCTATATGCGAGTAGTCCCGTGACTTTCTTTAGGCGAACGAGTAGATTTCTTTAGGCAAAGGGTAGATTTCTTTAGCGCGGTGCCGAATTGACACCCTTTTAGATGTACCTGTGATAAATTAAAATGGGGGTTATAATTAGTATCTCTGTTGTACAGAGGCAAATTCAAGAACGAATTGTGGAGAGCCACCGTTGTCCTACAGTTAAACATCGCAAGAAAGATAAATTTTAGTCGACCAAGGCACCTTCAGAAAAAGGGAATAAAAACTTGAGAAATATAAGAGAATATTACCTTAGAAGTCTTACCACGTAGTCTTTTTGGTATGACCGAGATGAATTCCAGCTTTGGAATCTATTTCAATTAATCACCTATTGCTAAATATTGCATACATTCCTCCAGGGAGAGACTATAAAAAGCCTAGGGTTTGATTTATATCTGACCAGCATTGTGTTGGCAGGAAACTAAGAGGTAGATGTGTTCAATGTAACATAAACCTTATCTTGCCATGGACGGAGAACATGAAAATCCTTGGTCGAGACCATCCATAGTAAAGATTTTACTTGTTGGAATACAATTTTTAGGTTTTTCATGGTTTACATTCTTTTACTCTGTTTCCAGCAAATTAATGGAGTTGACCTAAATTGCAGATTAATGAAACTTAACTACGTTGTAAAAGCAAAGCAATGCCGAGACTGACTGTCATGCAGCTTTCCCTTCAAAGCAATTGCCCAAAATTATTTTTTTGATAAAAGCTAAAACGATTATTAATGCAAAGAAATATATATTCAAGAAATCTATTTCGGTTGTGTCTTGCATCCGTATTTTAATTTTAATGCTTATTTTTCTCTCTTAAATTAATTGGCCAAGTTTTTTACAAAGAGCTTTTAATAAAATCAGTTTAGTTCACTTGAAACTGGAAAAAAAATTAAACTTAACAGGACTGGAATGTATGAATCTATCGAACAAAGATTAAAAGTAGTAAACATTGTTAAATGAACACACATAATCCACAATCTACAGTATAACAACAAGAAGATCCATAAGCAAGAAGATGCCATACGCAGTGAAAAGTGGATGATACACAAGGCAGATATGATAGTATAGGAGAAAGAAATAAGAATTCATCAACGAGTAATCGCATGCCGAGTAGCCTCCCCTTGTCTGTAATAGACCTCGAGTTAGGTCAGCCCTCCCCCAACTGCCCCGTAAATGCGATTTCCCGGTCATTTGGCGCATTCCCGGGTTCAGGGTTAAGCCTTGTAATATCCAGTGGTGAACCCGGAACTCCTGCACATTCAAAAGAGACAGAGGTAAAGACGTTGGGTATGCATGAAGGACGAGAGGTAGGCAGCTGGTAAAGTTGTGGGCCCCACGGTAGTTTACGTGTTCGAAATATGTTTTTGTATTATACATTTCTTTTTGCATGTGTGACAAGTGTCTATTTAAAGCTTTTTTTTTAACTTGTTTAAAAGCTCTGTCTTTACTTTGTTACGGTTTACCTTGTTACGATACAGTTTGTCTTTGATTTTATACATTACGGTTTCAAACCAGTGAATTGCTACAGCGGTTGAGGTCCAATTCAATTTGACAGCGTTTGCACTTCAATTGGTGATCTGTTGCAAACCACAGTATTTTGGTATGCGTTATTCTTTCACAATATTCAGATATGAAGAGCCAAGGTGAAAGGCCTTCATAAAATCAACACAGAAGCAATACAGCTTCAAATGATTCTGTCTAGCCTCCTAAATGCTAGCTCAAACAGTGAATATGTGATGCATTATCTGGTGCTCAATTAGCCTGTCTAATCTTTCCTTTCTTAAGTATACTTGATTGACTACACTCTTTTGATGTTCCCTCGTCTCGTTTCTAGCCTTCCATCATTGGTCTATCTAAACATATATTGAGGTGTGCGTTTGATCCACTTCTAACTGGTTTATCAACTAAGCATATCTTTTATTTATGTTTCGAACTGTTATTTTAGTTTGAAATCATTAGTATTCTGAATATCTCTATAAGATCTCAACATTCTTTATAAGAATCGATTCCCAATGAAACTGAACTAGCAATGAATCTTGGTGAACACAATGAAAATTTGAAAAGAAATGAATGTAGGTGGTCAGTACCTGTAACAAGGTCGAGCATGAACGATGAAGAATATTTAGTAAACATATTATTTCAATTGTCTGAATCATGGTGCCTGTTTCTTTTAAATGTCTGTAATCGATTGAAATTTCAAACATTATCCTTGCATCTTGCCATTGCGTACAGTGTTGTTTACCAAGTTAAATCACATCCACCATTGATAGCTTTGGTTTTGATTGTATTGTGGACAACAGATTGATTCATCCTACCAAATGAAATCAGTTTGTTGTGATACTGTTTATCAGTCAGCAAGAAGGATGAGTAATGTACACTCGTCAATATCGAAGAATACACTTACTCAACATAGTAGCTCTGACTTCTGTTAGGTTGTTATTGCATGCTAAATTCATTGCCCTATCAAAAGCAACCAAGGTATTTGTTCTAACTTTCTAAGTGCATTTTGGTGTTGTTGGATTGCTTTTCCTTTTCTCCAAACCTGTATTTTCTGCATATTTTTATCATAAATTAGATCTGGTCTTGATATTATGTAAGGCCATTGTTAGGAAAAAATAAATGATACATAGAGGAACCTGAGGTTTTCTCAAGAGAGAGGTGACACTAGCCTCATACATCTAATGATTTTCTCAAGAGAGAGGTGACACTAGCCTCATACATCTAAGAGAGAGGGGACAGTAGAATGTTGTATCCAGGAGAATGTGATCTGTATACTTTTTGCATGCATGAAATTTTTTAAGGGATTTTATTCTACTTTCAATAAGATATTATGAACTTTTGGAGTGCGAGCATGACTTAAATCCTACTCCGAAGGATGTGGTCCCAATTTTTTGAGAGATTGCTTGCATCTCATAGATTGAGTTGTTAAGACATATAATGTTTCTTAGACAGAGAAGTTAGATACTGCCTACGCTGAGAACAGAGGAAAGTAATTTTGTAGGGCGTTTTCAAGTGAACTTTCAAGAGGCCACCTATAACCAACATCTCTTTAGTTTTCCAAGTTGCATTACATTATTAGTAGGCTTGTCATGTTGGTTGAGATGTCAATAGCTAACTACAGGGGACGGTAGAATGTTGTATCCAGGAGAATGTGATCTGTATACTTTTTGTATGCATGAATTTTTTTAAGGGATTTTATTCTACTTTCAATAAGATATTCTGAACTTTTGGAGTGCGAGCATGACTTAAATCCTACTCTGAAGGATGTGGTCCCAATTTTTTGAGAGATTGCTTGCATCTCATAGATTGAGTTGTTAAGACATATAATGTTTCTTAGATAGAGAAGTTAGAACATGACCTGAAGTTGCAAGTCTTGCAATCTAACACCAAGATTTTATTTAAGATTTGCCTCCGATGTCAGATAGACCACTTAATTGCACCGATTGCTCACTTAACTGCATCAATTGCATATCAAGTTCCGCACATCAACGTCGATTTGACAGCTCTAGGTGAACTATTTTAGTTCCATTTCAAATCGGACAATATATGTATTTATGAGTTGCATGCCATACCAGAAATTAGAGAGTGGAACTATGGAACTATGGGTATGTATCTTTATAATTTCTGTCAAATCCTGTAACCTAAACATTATGCATCTTGCAACATTGAAATGGTAAGTTTTTTTGTTTTATGGCAATCATTAAACACCGATTTGCTCCAATAAATGCTCTTCATATTGGATTATATCCTCTCCCATATGATCTTGAAGTATTTCAGCTCCATTTCAAATCAGTTCGTATATGTATTTATTACTGCACCTGTCAGAAATTTATCCCGCATCTTTTAGCGCATAGGTTCTTTCAATATTTTCAAATGATTACCTCTTGCCTGCAGTAAAATATTCCAAAAAACTCAATTCCATTCACATTTAAAACCAGCTTGCAAACACATTGACCTCTTTTATAAATTGGCAAAAGCAATACCTACGTATTGACATACATCTCTCTGCTTCACATAACATGGAATCCATTAGCATCAGCGAACTTACTCAACTGGCAGCATTGTTTCTCTTAGCACTTGTTCTCATGACTCTTCTAATTATGGACATCCTAAAAGTAGAAGCACAAAGAAAAAAGAAACCAAGAAACAACCACTAACAATAACATCTCCAACCAGGAGCATAGGAATCTACGACAATCTATAACAAGTACATTATGGAGTATATTTGAGTTACAGCTCACATTTTTTAGGACACATTGTCAAAATTCTGAATATCAGGGCTATTTCTGCATTATTTTGCGGCTTGTCTCTGTTCTGATTTTGAGCCCAATCCAAGTATCTATCGCATTCTAGAATTGTGGCAATATTAATATTTCTGTGGGAGAATTTATGCCGCAGTTTCATTTTCTAAGTTGTTGCTGAGTTGTTCTTCTGTTTAATGTCAGAAAGCATATGAGTATCTATCATAACTAATACATATTATGCACCATGTAGGCAACAAGATCTTTCAGGGAACGTACCAAGTTTCTTCGACGAAGGCGGGTTGAAACTTTGTTCTTTTGTTTAATGTCAGAAAGCATATGGTCTCTTAATATGCTCACTAATAGCAACTATTGTACATCATTTGTGATCAGGTTTTTGATATCAACCGAAGCCACTTCACTTCTTGGGCAATATGCCAGAGGAACCTTTTTGGTTCTGTTCATATGAATGCTGAAAGTGACGACCCGAGAGCCAGCCAGCCCTTCCTTCCGTCCAATATGCGGAGGTTGGGTTTTAGTTCCTGAATATGGCAGTTCCAATCCTCCGAAGATCCCACACAGGTTGGACCAATTGGTGTGGGATCTTCAGAACCGCGCCTTCTTTAATTGAATCCGCATTCTAGTTTCGTGACAATATTAATATTCATGTGCATTGCAAAAGCGTATTGTTTTAATATATATATTTTGTTCGAAACAATCATCTTCACTTGAAATCTACACAGTTTGAAAAAAGGGGTTTTATAACCCAATGAACAATTATACTATGCGTTCTCAGTAATTATGCTTTTCATTACTACTAGCACCAACAAGAAACTAACTCCTGATAAATATTATTGTTGATAGTTATTTCGTGATACTTTGGCTGTGTGTGTAAAGGAGTGTTTCACGATGGCTATCAAGTAGCTTGACCAAGAAAGAAAACAGGATTTTACATGTACCACTTTTTGTCATGTCCATCCAAATCTGAGAACTCTTCCCAGTTTCCTGTTATAAATTTATTTGCTCTTCCTTCTCACTTATGGTTTGAAAACGCCTAATAAAAGGTCCATTTGGTTTTATTTTTTAATCTCACATTGTTCAATAGCTCTTGTCGGTTGATGAAATCGATAGCACCTACAAGTATGCTGATAATTGTTGATAAATGTTACTTAGCAACCAGTTACTTGATTTCTACTGGACATTTATGAACTTTAATGAATACAAGTATGTTGATAATTGTTGATGACTGTTATTTAGCAACTGGTTACTTGATTTCTACTGGACATTTAAGAACTTTAATGAATAATGTATTTTTAGGCACATATTATGTTGACCAGGAACCTAACAGTGCAACTGAAAAGCCTTAGCCTTCTTATATGTTACATGTCAATTGGTATGACTCCCGTGCATTCAGAAATTAAGTCTAATTAGTAAAAACCAACCTGAGTAGTACTAGCTAGAGATTCATTAACGAACTACCAGGGTTTCACTCTTGACTTTTTCTATGATCTCAACCATTAAAATGTGCTCTTTAGTTTGTGTATCAATAGTTTCAAGACCTATGCTACCCAATGGTGAGAGTGAGCTCGACTCGTGCAGATCTCACTTGGACTTAGATTTGCCTGCGTTGCTAGTTCTGAGTTGCTGTGATGTTATAATAGTACAATTTTCAATTTTCAAAAAATGGGTGCTATATCCTTTCGTGCCTGATTTCCAAAAATGGTCACCACTTCTTTTCAATAAGCAACCCTACGCTTATATTGCAGTACATGCATATTGTAAACTTTCATATTAATTAGATAAGACCATGTAAATAAGTTAATGGAAATAAAAGATACATCTAGTATGAATACAATCTGTGACCGCAAAAGCAAAAGGAAAAGGAAAAACTACACCCTTAAAAGCTCTGTTTCAGCTAATCAGTAGGTCTAACTAAAACAAAATCCATAGGTTTTGAATAGAACCCTATGTAATCTAACAAAGGAAAAATTGCACCCTTCATAAGCTCTGCTCAGCTAATCAGTAGGTCTAACTAAAACAAAATCCATAGGTTTCGAATAGAACCCTATGCAATCTAACACCAAGATTTTATTTAAGATTTGCCTCCGATGTCAGATAGACCACTTAATTGCACCGATTGCTCTCTTAACTGCACCAATTACATATCAAATTCCGCACATCACCGTCGATTTGACAGCACTAGGTGAACTATTTCAGTTCCATTTCAAATCGGATAGTATATGAACTTGTAATCTCTATGTGGTTATTACACCAAATTTCCACAAATGTTTAGTACATACAGCTTTACAGCAACAACCACGCTATTATGCCCTTTCTACAGCCATCTAAGATAAATGTTGAATGACAAATGATTGATCTATTCTGCAGAAGACTAACCAGCTCCTGCTTGATGCAATCCATTTGTGTTGTCCCTGTAGACCCCGGCAGGGACTACCGCCACGGCAGTGGCTCCTTGTTGATTTATGAATATTGTTGTATTGATCTTTATTCACATGCAATGTATTCATGGGTGAATTATGACACCAATTCACTGCTAAATGATCTAATAATTGTGGGAAAGATTTTCCAGTTTAAAGTTTACATTAATATAATGGTTATTGATTTATGTATATTGTTGTATAGATTGTTATTTGCATTTTTACACTGAGAAAGAGGGTGATTTGGTTATATTATATTATTTATATATATATATATTTCTTTTTTCAATATTAATAAAATAATTTATTAAATTGATTTTTTATGAAGTAAAATTTAGAATTTTTGGGTCAAAAGGCGTTCTGCATCTCACCATGAGAGAAATAAAGTAATTGAAATTATTATTGCATCGAAAGAAATTTTACAGTCTTCTATAGGGATGTACTGGTGTAAAGGTTTGTTTGTAAACATTTATATGTTGACTCAATTAAAAAATAATAAAAGGTTGAAAGTAATATACAATCCAGTATGGGGAGATGTTTTAGTGTCCTTAAATAAGTACAACATTTAAATGTTGGCTCAATTAATAATAAAAATAAAAATACTTAAATTCATTTTTTTATATTGTAATTTTGTTTTTATTAATCAAATTAAGAATATTTTTTTAATGAAAATAAAATGATAATATACATATCACAATTTTATTGTAAGTTGTTTGTGATCCTCCAGGCTTGACCTGTGCCTTGAGAAACCTCGAACCCATGGACATCTAATCCATCAAAGTCATTTGGGGATCACACCCAGCGTGAACCACACCAGCCATAAGATATTTTTTTAACATGTCTCCTCCCATAGTACAGGCACAACCACCCCCGTGAGGTTTGATCCTCGGTCGAATTGCTGATGAGGTCCATCCTCAATTAGGGAGGCCCATCCTCAATTAGGATTACGATCGATAGTGAAGAGTGTTCGAGTTAGTTTCGATAACTAACTCTACTCACCACACTCTCTAGAGTCCATTCTCCCTCTCCCTTGCCTTTGGCGGAGCTCTACAACTACATGGCGCCATAAACCTAGATACAATCCAATAGTGAGACAACTAGTCATAAGAGCTAAGACATCCCCTCCACAAGTTAATAAAACACACTATGACTATTGTACTATGGAATTAATGTAAAGTTCATGCTTTGTAATTAAAGTTACCTTTTGTAGCAACTAAATAAAATAAAGTCCACTCATAACTTCTATTGAGCTAGGCAATGTAAATATGTCTCTCTCTCTCTCTCTCTCTCTCTCTCTCTCTCTCTCTCTCATGAGATGTTATGTTAGTGAGACTTGACGATATACATATCACATTAAAATCTATAACATATAAATATTAGCTATATATTAAACTTTATTTCACCATATAACTTAAAATAATGATTCAGTAACCATATTTAAATTTAATTAATAGAAACATAAAAAATTAATATTTAGAATATAACAAGATTCTTAATAATGGATATTCACCCCTACTTTACCATGGATGCTATTAACTTACCCGTATAGATCCATCGTAACAAGGGATCTAGCAAGAATCGAGAGGGATCAAATCCCTTGACATAAAACTTATTTTAGAGCGAAAAATACCATGAATATATCAATAGAGAGAGAGAGAGAGAGAGAGAAAGAGAGAGACCAATAATAATTTTTCATTGGGCATAAAATAGTGAGACTGCTTAAAATGTTTTAACTATAAAAAAAATGTGTTTTTTCAATTGCTTTATATAATGTATATATAGTTCCTTTTTAACTTTTAATTACTTTTTTCCTTATAAGTCAAAATTTTATTCATTCATAAAAAAATATATACATCGGGACTAACAAAAAACAGGTGGTCTCACCCTGACCAGGTTTTTTGACCACTGATTGTAGCATATGACAAAAAAAAAAAAGGACACTAAGGACATCATCCATAACCAAGAAGGCCAGAGACACCAGAAGAAAAGTAACACAAAGAGAACACATGTATTCATGTTAGTCATCTGACTTGATGGAAGCTGGGTTGTCCGGGGTTGTCCTAGGAGGAGGCGGAGGACTAAAGGAGCATTGGACATGCCCTTTGAAGTGAGCCATCCAGGACTCTAACTTCTCCACCTTCTCCAATGGCAGGTTCTGTCCACGTCAGACCTCCACTAGTCGTTCTCAAACCTGGCACTAGAAGTAGTGCATTTTGTCCAAGGTGGCTACTAGTTCAGCATGTTCCTCTCCTCGAATTCATTCAGTTGTTTCCAACCGCTCCAGTAGGGATTGTATCAGCTCACAAAAATTTTCCAAAAAACAATGCTAAATTTCCCTCGCACCAGGTGTTGAATGCCCTGTAGATCTGTGCCTTCCCATGCCACCACTCTGATGTGGTTGTTGCGACCATCCCCCACGACGCGTCATTGAGTCACCACCTCCACGACCACCTCACACACTAGCCACTCTCTATTGGGAGTGCCTCGTTGTCTTACCACCCGGGCGAGCCCTTGACACCTCCACTCTCTAGTCCAAAGATTGTATTTTCATTTCTGGGTCCCCGCGTCGAGCCGAGTTAGGGTTTTCTGGGAGGGAGGATCGTCGTTGCCACAGAGATGGGCACATACTAGCTAGAACAGAAATGACATTATCGATACTGAAGTCAAGAATGCAAGAACCATCGACAACCTTCCAAACACGCCCGACCCCTAACCACCAAGCCTACCTCGCTCAAGGCTGAAATCGCCAACCACCCAGACAACATTGAGAGCTAGCACTTCCCTCCCCGAAGCAGCGACATGCACCTACCAGACTTCTACCACCCCACCAATCTTTCCACCCTAGGCTCCGACACATAAACTCACTGTAATTTTTAAAATTTAGAAGAAGAAAGTTCGAGCGATACTCGACCCTACCCAAAGCACTCTGAGGATCACCTCCCTAACTGCACTAGCAATAGGAAACCACGACGACCTTCAAGGACTTGACTCCCTTCGCCCCAGAACACACAAAAAACCATACACTAAGAAGCAGAACAACCCAATTATAGGCCCAACAGCCTACGAAGGAGCATGATCTGAAATGTTGCGAAAACTTGTTAATGTTATGCAAGCTTCCTCATTAGTATTAAAAAAATGTGTTTAGGATCGTCTCAAATTAACCAAAATGTGAAGGATTATGTGTCAAGTGTTGAGCGTCTTTTATGAGCAATTTATGAGGTTAATTAGTTGTTTAAAACACATATACAGCAAGTAAATTGCAAAGAAATAAAACACAACAAAATCATAACACAAAGCTGATAAAGGAGTTCACCCTTGCTGGGCTACATCTCCTTGGACCTGCTTCAATGGCTAGGCCCTCTTTGGATTAATGGCCAATTCTCTGATTACATGCACCTACAGTGCTCCAATGGCTTTGCAACCCTACTCCATTGGATATGAAAAACCCAAAAACCCCAAAAATGACTTTCCAAGCTCTACAATTGGACTTCAGCTAATCTAGGCTTGACCTCCTCCCTTGGTGGCCCTAGTCTTCCTTAAACTTCAATGTAGAAAAATCACATATATAAGTGCCTTTCTGCCTCTGCAACCCATTCCATTATGTTCAGAGCATCCAAATCATCTAGGAGTGACTCTTTCTGAGCCAAAATTAGTCGAAAACTTCCAAAGTTATCGCCTCTTCAATTTTCCCTAGGAAAGCTCCACTAACACTGGAGAAACTCCATTTAAACCTGCCAAATTTGGAGCAAATTCTGAATTTATCAGGCCTGCCAAAAGATAAGCCAAGTTAAACCCCCCATTAATTAAAAATAAGCATGGGTTAATTAAGAGTTAATCCCACTTAGCACATTAAATCAGGATTTTTGTTAAGCGTTGGCTTATGGTTTCGGGTTATGGTCACATGTGGAGAGGGTTGGCCCTCTTTTCCCCCAACCGCCACATTGTATCACTTTAAATGAAAGGCGCAACCATATTTTATTAAGTCCAATGGTTGTGGTATAGTGGTGGAGCATTACGCTTCTGTGGGCAAGGTTGCGGGTTCGATTCCTGCCTCCCCACTATAATTTTATTTGACCTTTGAGAGGGCATGTGGCAACCTCTAGGCTTGCCACGTGTCAGCATCTCATTGGTCCACCTCAATGCCATAGACCAATCCGATACCAACACTTGTCACGACCCAACTGAGCCACCTGTGGGAATATTACTTGGAATATTCTTTTTGTTGACTGGGTTGTACGGATGCCTAGTCAACATCCCAATCAGCCTGTACCCAAAATTTGCATGTTTGACAAAACAAACAACAGGCTCTATCTTTCTCATACGAACTCCATTTTGAGTGAAACGAGTTGCGTTGGGAACATATCACTGAGATGGACGTGGTTGTTCAGGTTTTGAGTGATTTAGAGCACTTTGATTTTTAAGCAAATTTTTGCCCCTAATCCAGATTCCGATCAGAGCGCCATGCACAGAGCCACCACCACGCCCAGAAGTACACCAACTATACTACCTCTACCAACCTCCAAGAAACCAATAACACACAACTTCCAATTTTCAAATGAACCAGAAAACTAGTTGGCACCTCCTAAAGCCGCATTGTGCATGTGCAAAAAAACATGGGATACCACCCCTAGAACTGGAAGGATACTAACCTACAAAGCCAAGAGTTCAGGAAGAAACTCTGGGGTTACCACTATGCCCAGAAAAATCGATGACGCTTCCTTCGCTGGTGATCATAATACCAACAAGGAACATGAAACAGTATTGAAACTACAACGCAAATGAATTCGCCATAACCCATCCTCTGTCTTAGATCATTGCCTCCCACGCTAGTCAAGGCATTGAGGTATTTCACATGGACACCATAAATCTCCCCATGCTAGGTGATTTGAGAGGGCATGGAGGCCATACCTCCACCCTTATGTCAATTGTTTAGAAACATGAGCCACATGATGCTTCGTGCGCCGAGTTCCTCACCCCCATCGGGGGAAACTTTTACTTACTTTATTTCTCTATAATGTTGATATAAGATTATGATGTTTCATATGGACATTGAAATATTTTATTTATGGTTGAGAATGCGACTGCGAGATTATTGATATTTTATTATACTTTTAATTAAGCAAACCAATCAGGTATATTTAATTTTTTTTATTATATATTTTATTTATGGTTGAGAATGAGTGAAATATTTTTACCACTTCTCCTTAGTATGACCACTAAGAGTGAAATTATTGATGTTTTATAATATTTTTAATTAAACAAACCAAACACGTATATTCATTTTTGCTTTTTATTATATCTTACGTTTTTTGATTTAAACAATTTTTATTTTATTTTAAAAGAGATGGTCGGGCATACTTGCACATCTCTCATAGTGGGTTGTAGAATACACCAACCCAGATCCATCTTAACCCTGGATCTATCAAGCGCCGAGAGGGATCAAATCTCTTGAGGTGAAAACCGTTTTTTTGAGTGCAAAACTTGAGAAAAGGTTTGCACCTCAAGATATTTCATCCCTCTCGGTGCTTGATAGGTTTGGGGTTAAGATGGATCTAGGTTGGTTATATAATACTATATAATGTCTATATAAAAATATTTTAATTAATTGTAGAGAATATAATGTATTTGTATTTTAATTTCTTCTGAGAAAAAATACCAAACCATGAAGAGGTCTGAAAACACAACATAACAAATTGGGGATAGAAAGCATCCAGCTATATGACTCAAAACCGACATGCACCACTCTTCATCGAAAGTTTGTGCGAAGTTGGAATTCTTTGAGTCGGGCGGGTTGGAATTTCAAAACAATGTTTTTCACATTTATTTTTACCTATTTTTACAGTCTCAACAAAAGATCTTATAGTCTTGTAAAAAATTTAATTGTATTTGACAAGTAAATTTGCTCATCAAATACTATCTATGTTCCTACGTTGTTTACCACGATGTAGAGGGCCCCAAATGTGTGCTCGGCCATGTCGAATAGGTGGGTGACCTCAGAAGGCTCAACAACATTAACTTTGAATGAATGAATGATATTTTAACGAGATAAAAAATAGTCTATGGGACTACCAGCCTCCCTACCTTTTGCCTTTTGCAATTCAATCATTTTCTTACTCAAATTGATGATGAGTTGGCCCATCATTTATACATTCCCCTCACTAAAAAGACAATACCAAAGAATTGATGGTTTGAACACCAAACACCATTATAAAAAAAAACCAGAGACATTGATTATGGAGGCCACTTCTTCAGCGGAAATTTGATTGGAACAATATGTTGCCCTTTTTCTCTACCAAATGGAAGAAATATTCATAGAAATTCCCCTAGACATACTTGTAACAATTAACCATAGAGATGATGTCAGACATATGCAGACTCTGAGGTCTAGGCCCAGGTAAAGCATGACAACAAAACTTAAATTAGAATGGACTCGAGAGCTAAAATGCAAATGTGTGTGGGAGGCAACAATGCATGTATTAATGTGTGAATTATGACACCAATCCACTGCTAAATGATTTAACCACTTTGGGAAAGGTTTTCCTAGAAACTCACACTAGTGTAATGGTTATTGACCTAAAAGTATTGTTGTATTGATCGTTATTCTCATTTTCATTTTCAGGCGAAGAAAGAGGATGATTCCGTCATATATACATTTTTTAAAATGTTCAATAAATATTTTAATTGTAAGTTAATTTTTTTGACATATATTAATTAAGGTTTATGTTGTAAATTTTAATAAAATTTTTCAATATCAAAAAATAATTTATTAAATTGATTTTTTATAAAGTAAAATTTAGAATTTTTGCGTCAAAAGGCGTTATACAACTCACTATAATGAGAGAAATAAAGTAATTGAAATTATTATTACATCGAAAGACATTGTACAGTCTCATATGGGGATGTACTCGTGCAAAGGTTTGTTTGTAAACATTTACATGTTGACTCAATTAAAAAATAATAAAAGGTTAAAAGTAATATATAATCCAGTATGGGGGAGATGTTGTAGTGTCCTTAAATAAGTACAAACATTTAAATGTTGGCTCAATTAATAATAAAAGGTTAAAAATAATCAAAATAATTGAATTCAATTTGTTATATTGTAATTTTGTATTAATCAAATTAAGAATATTTTTTTAACGAAAATAAAATGATAATATACATATCACATTTTTTTTGTCAAGTTGTCTGTGATCCTCCAGCGTTGACCTGTGGCTTGAGAAACCTCGAACCCATGAGCATCTAATCCATTAAAGTCACTCGGGGATTGCACTCAGCTTGGGCCATACCAGCCCTAAGATAATTTTTTAACATGTCTCCTCCCTTAGCATAAACACAACCACCCCCGTGAGGTTTGATCCTTGGTCGAATTGCTGATAAGGCCCATCCTCAATTAGGATTATGATCGACAGTGATGAGTGTTCGAGTTAATTCCAGTAACTAACTCTACTCACCACACTCTCTAGAGTCCATTCTCCCTCTCCCTCCCTTTGGCGGAGCTCTGCAACTACATGGCGCCATAAACCTAGATACAATCCAATATTGGGACAACTGGTCATAAGAGCTAAGACATCCCCTCCAGTGTCCACACGTTAATAAAACACACTGTGAATATTGTACTATGGAATTAATGTAAAGTTCATGCTTTGTAATTAAAGTTACCTTTTATAGCAACCAATTAAAATAAAGTCAAT
>APFE031356764.1:13664-47196 GCA_000404065.3 Pinus taeda | reverse complement strand
AGCGTAAGTGTCCTTCTTAGATTTGATAATCATAACTTTTGTTTTGTCAATGTTAACCGTCATACCCATGGTAGAGCATAAATCCTTAATAAGCCTGAGTTGCTTATCAAGATCAGACGGGCACCTTGCCAAAAGAACAATATCATCAACATAGAGAAGAAGGATGACGACTATCCCAGCTAAGATCGTGCCATCACATCCTGCTTCCTCTAAATGTGATCTGTTAGGGTATGACTAAATAATTAATATAAATAGAATATTAAAAATAAATAAATTTGTTGGGGTTTGACTTATTTAAGGTAAATTTGAAAATATTTCAAAGTAAAATATTATTAATTATTACAATAAGAACGCTATATGTTAAATTGTTTAATATTTAGTTACTTTTGAATAATTATTTATTTCGATATTATAAATAGTTAATTTAATAATATTAATTTTTAGAATTAATTTATATAATGTGATTAGAATAGTTAATTTATATAATTTGATCTATTAGGGTTTGACTAATCCAAGGTAAATTAAGTCTAGGAATCAGTTGATAATTTTTTATTTTGATTAATAAGACTGTTATTAATAAGACCACAATTTGCGGGAAAGGACTAACCTAGATTATAAGGGAGGATGGCTAAGAAAAATAAAACATTTTTGGAAAGGCTAGGTAACCAAGAGATTAGAAATTGATTCACAAGCTGAGAAAATAAGGTTGAAGGAATAAACCAAAACAAGGGGGGGACCAGAAGACTAAAAGAGAGAAACAAAAAGAGTCAAGAGGAGAAAGCTGGAATCCAACTTTTATTTAATTTCCAGCCATCATCCCTATTAAGGTTTCTGGCATGCCTCTCAATTTCAATCGCTTCCTTGAGTTTCATGTGGTGGAAATGATTGACCCAAGCAATGACTTTGGATTCTTCAATGCAAACATGATGTTTTGTTTTCTCTACATGTTCAGCAAGGGCTGATGTGTGGGATTGATTGTGTCTAATGTCAGCAGCACGTTCGATGACTATTTGCTTAATAGATCTTCCCATTTCCCCAATGTAGGGGATACCATAGGAGCAAGGAACATGGTAGATCCCTTTCATGTTTTTAGGGTCAATAGGGTCTTTAATGGATCTAAGGGAAATTTTCATGGTTTGGAGAGGTTTGAAAGAGGAAGAGACATTCATCTTCTTAAGAATATGGGCAATCCTATATGTGGTTCCTTAGATATACAGGAGATGAACCTTAGAGATAGGATCAGCTCGAGCGGGTTTATCTTTAGGCGCTTTGCTAGCTTTGTGAAAGGCCTTGAGGCTCTAGGGCCTACTATGCCCATTATTTTTAAAAACTTCAAGAAGATGCAATTTTTCCTAATCAAGGTGGCTATCATCAGAGATTCTTAGGGCGCGAGTAGCAAGAGTGTTGATAACCCCGGATTTTTGAGTTGGGAAGTGATGATAACTTGCATGGAGATACTGTTCCGCATGAGTCTTCTTCCGAAAGACTTGGGGACAAATGGAACCATCCTCCTTCCTAGAAAGGAGAACGTCGAGAAAGGGAAGGTGACCATTCTCCTCAATCTCCATCATGAACTTAATGGATTCTGATTGAGAATTAAGGTGGTTAAGAAACATATCTAGTTTCTCACGACCATGAGACCAAATGACATAGGTGTCATGAACAAACCTGTTCCATTTTTTAGGGCGAAATTGAGTAGAGGCTAAGGCCTTGATCTCAAAATCTTCCATAAATAGGTTAGCTACGATAGGGGAAAGAGGAGAACCCATCGCGACACCGTAAGTTTGATCATAGAACTCACCTTGGAAACTGAAGAAAGTTGAGGTGAGATAGAGACCAACTAACATGGCAGTGTCTTTATCAGTGATGTGATATATGATATGAATGGCCTCTTAGATGGGGATTTTGGTGTATAAGGACACAATGTCAAAACTAACTAGCAAATCTCTAGGTTCCAACTTGATATCTCTCTATTCTTGAACAAAGGAGGCAGAGTCTTTAACAAAAGACTTTGTTTGGCCAACAAGAGGTTTGAGCTTTTGGGCAAGGAATTTAGCAAGAAGATAGGTAGGATCGCCTATTGTGTTAACAATAGGCCTTAAGGGGGCCCTAGGTTTATGAATCTTGGGAAGGTCATAGATTCTATGGGATCGCCTCTCTCACCAATAGCGGCAAACCTTTTTATGGAAAAATTCGAAAATAAGGCACTAGATTCATATCCATTAAAACCCAAATCGTGGGTAAGGTTTGTGGATGACACCAGTGTCAATTGGCCTCATGGCGAGAATGAGCTAAACAAGTTTCTGGACCATCTCAATAGCCTGTCTGAAGACATCAAATTCACAATGGAAGTAAAAGAAAATAATTGCATTCCATTCTTGGACATTCTCCTCATAAGAAGGAAGGATGGCTCCATAGGTCACAAAGTTTTTAGAAAGAAAGCTCATACAGATAACTACCTTCATGCCGATTCTCATCACCACCCTGCCCAAAAAATGGGGGTGCTACAAACCCTCTTCACTAGAGCTTATAGAATCTCTGATATAAACCATACCGATGAAGAAATTTCTTACCTCAAAAGAACTTTTGCTAACCTAGGGTATAACAATAAAAGCATATACAAAGCCATCCAAAAAGCAAAATCTGATAATAATAAAAACAAGACAAAAGACACCCCAACCTCTAATGCCTACCTTCCTTACATCCAAGGAGTTACTGACAAGATAGCAAAAATCCTCAATAAGAAAAATATAAAGACTGCTTTCAAACCCTTGTCTACCATTAAGCAAAGAATGAGATCTGTTAAGGACAGCCAAGAGCATCTTCAGCAAAAAGGAGTTTATATCATCAAATGTTCCTGTGGGGATCAGTACATAGGAGAAACTGGTAGATCCGTTAGGATTAGACTCAAAGAGCATAGTGCAGACATCCGTAACGAAAGAATCCGATCCTCAGCCCTAGTTGAGCATGTAGGTAAAACTAAGCATCATATTTGCCTGGAAGACACCAAAGTCATTGCCAATGTAGAGCACCAGTTCAAGCGTAAGGTTAGAGAAGCTATTGAAATCATTAAACATCCTAAAAACCTTAATAGGGATGGCGGCATGGAAATTAGCAAAAATTGGAACCCCTTACTAACCCCCGCTAATAATCTCAATAACGAGGTTAGAAATTCTTAACCTGCCATCATAATAAAATTAACCTTGCTAGGCTAAAAGAATATCTAGTATAAAAAGAAATCTAATTATTATATTAAAAATAACAATAATAATCATTTAAAAGATTGATATAAAAACATTATTATAAAATAGAAACATCAAATAATATCTATAGGCATATATGGATAGGAGCTATAATAATAAATATATATAGAAATGAACAATAACAATAAGTTTATATAGATAGGAGCAATAATTAATTTCACCTTTAATAATATAAATAATAACATAAAAATAAGCATCAAACAATAACATGATTACATAAGAAAAAACAACCAGAGTCAATAATTATTAACTAATAGTAAATAATAAATTTGAACAAAATAGAAATAAAAAAATTGGAATAACATTAAACAAATAATAAACAAAAAGCTTTAAGCATTAAATAACAGTAGGAATAATTTCTATCATAACTAATACTAAAAATCAGCAATATGATTAGATATTATTATCAATAATTAAAATATTAAGTAATAGGAAGACACATAATAAATAAACATATAGAGCAATATGAATAAAGATTCATTTAGCGTATGTGAATAGCATTAAAATAAAATAACAAACATTTATGAACAGCATTATAGGCAAATAAAGAATTAGCAAAGAACCTAAACATAAATTAATAATCAACAACTTAATAAGGATTCATCAAAATAGAATAAATCAAAATATTAAATATTAATATAAAAATTATAATAACAAATACATTTCCTTCTCCTTCTTTTCTCCTCACAAATTGTCCTGATGATGAGTCTAGTTTCAGACTCGAAACGTCGACCAAAAAACATGAACACTGTGGAAAATCCGAACTCCATTCAAAAATCACACCACAGTAATCTGCAATCGAAAAAAGGGATTGCTTTCGATAAGCTTTCGGGAAAGAGGAAGAAGGGAAGAATTTGCGTTAATAGTGAATGCTACCTCTTTAGAAACAGACTTAAGGGGATTCTTCTTAAGCTTGATGTAACTTCCACTACTAGAAAGATGGTCAACCATTTTGTGGACATAATCCGGCTTATCAAGAATGACAACAACTCCACCTTTGTCTGCCTTAAGAATGACAATGTCGGGGTTATCCCTAAGGGACTTAAGGGCAAGAAAGTCGGCCTTGCTAAAGATTTTCTTAGGAGGCGGAGCCTTCCTAAGAATAACAAGCCTAATCGTCTCCTTGACATTGTCTGAAAAGTCCCTATCCCAATCTCTATGTTACAGATAATGTCATCAGTTCATCGGTAGTGATCCTATTGCCAGCGAGAACAAAATTGAAACCTTTATTAAGAAGACTATAAATAGAAAAGTCAAAGTTCTGGTTAAAAAGATTAATCACGTTCTTAAAACTTAACAAAAATTTATTATTATTATTATCGTCTTTGTTGTTGTTATTATTGTGATTATTATTACTATGGTTGTTGTTGTTATTAGTATAATAGTATTAGTATCTATTATAAAATTGTTGTAATATTTAATATTATTCCTGGGATTCGGAATAGATAAGTTATTACCAAAATAATTCCCCGTATCACTATTCACGTTGGTATTATAAGAGTCTTCGATAATCGCCATATGAATATTCACGTTAGTATTCGATAATGTTCTCTCTTTTAATATTATTAAAAACGTTGTTTGGACCCACGGAGCCAGATTGTTTATTGGAAGCAGAGAGAGCATCCAGGTTGAGGGAATGGAGACGGGGAGGAATGACACAGGGCGGAGAGGACGGGCGCAGGAAGGAGGAGGGAGGGGAAGGCGACCAAGAGGCAGAAAAACGCTTGGAAGAGGACTGCGAAGAATGGAGCACGATCGTAGGCTTGGAGGAGGACAGCATCGAAGGGGGCACAGTCAACGAGGGCGATGAAGGACTTGCGTCACGCCAGCAGGACGAAGGGAAAGACGGAGGTTCCAGATGAGATGATGCCGCTGAGAGAGCTTCGAGTGGAAACGCCTGCAGAAGGAGGCAAGGGAGAAACGATCTGCGCCAGGGTAGAAGACGGTGCTGAGGACGGAGACGAGCTGGCCCGGTTTTTCAAAGCTGCAGCTTGCTCTTTAGGGACAGAACCTAACGATGAAGAGCTAGAAATTGAACTAACCGCGCTAACCCAGAGATCCGATCTTTATTAACCCCTCTAGATGGCGGCTGCAATGCTGAATCAGGGTCAGACGCTGAATCGTGAAAATGTAACTCTATTTTCAAAACTAAAAAATAATTTATATATATATATACTTATACTGTGTATGAGAACTTTCCTTTCATTAACTTTGTTTATTAAATAAAATCTATTTTTAATATATATATCTATATATAATATATATATATTATATATATAAAAGGGTTGTATGAGAACTTTCATTTCATTGACTTTGTTTATTAAACATAAAAGGGTAATCATTATTTTAAGTAATGTTTGATTTTAATATAATTATTTCATATAAATCAATAAATATATTTATTATCATAATAAATATTATGAATTTTTTATTTTTAATATATAATATATATATATTTTAAAGTTTATATATATATATTTTATATATGTTTATAAGATCAGCAATTTGTTTATATATATATATATATATATATAATTTATTTTAATATGGAATATATTTAAAAAATAAATAGTTATATTAAATATACGGAATATTTAGTACTTTAAATATATGGAATATATTAGTTTTCCAGGGAGTTTATTGATAAGTTTATTGAAATGTGAGATAAATGTAAATACAAAATTTCACGTTCAATTTTTTTTTTTTTGTGGCTTACTAGTAGCATTGTGTGGGGAGGAGGAATGTGGTTTTCTTGCGAGCAATGGTTTATTTAGGATTTATAATGGGTAGAATGAACCCTGACAAAATTTACATGATAGCAATCCGAATTGACACTGTTTTAATAGACTGGTCCTATAGAGATACACCATCCCTTGATGGGAGGGAATGGAATGGATTACCACGTTTAAAAAAAATTGTGTGGAGAATAGGACAATGTCCATAAATCTTCACTTTTCACTTGGACTTCAGGTATAAATATGTGATGGTGGAGGAGAGGAAACATTGATAGGTATCATTTACATGTTTTACTTCGGTCCAACCTATGCGCGTTCTTTCTCTTTACCAGTATATTTCGACATAGAAAAGAGGAATCATTGTGGGAATTGAGGATAATGGGTGACAGGCACATTAGGTTCCTGGTAGGAGCGGCCCTGGTTCTGGTTTTTCCATTTCTTTTCATATCTGCGGGGGCAAATAGAAATGGTACTGGGGAGTCGGTGTATGATGTAATGGAATCGTTTAAGTTTCCGAAGGGAATTCTGCCCACAAATGCCAAGGACTATTTTCTCAATGATGCAGACGGGAGTTTTGAGGTGTTTCTGGAGGTGGATGGAGATGGGGTATGCAGCTTTGGGATCGAGGCAGGGTACCAGCTGAAGTATCAGAGAAGAATCTCAGGAAAGATCAGCCCGGGCTCTCTCAAGAACTTGAAAGGGGTGAGCGTCAAGATTCTGTTTGTATGGCTGGACATATCTAAAGTGGAGGTCCGGGGAGGCAAGGGCGATGATGATGATGATGGGCAATTACAATTTTACGTGGGACCATTCTCTGCTGCCTTCCCTCTCAACAATTTTGATGTTTCCCCGACTTGTGGATGTGGGCTGGATTGCGTTACCACCGCGATGTTTGCTGCCGAATAGCAGGATTGATCCCTTAGAGGAGCTTAATGGGTATGGGCATTTGAATTCAATGGTGTATTGTTTAGTTTTCATTACAACTATGTATGTCGCACCTTATGCTTAAGCCGATATGGAGGGGTGGACCATTGACACTATTTTCTATGTGATTTCATGGAAAGCAAATTTTTTAGTTTCGATTTACTTCGCAGGTCGGAGGATGCTATATTTGTTTTAGCTATATTTTCAAATTGATGTTGAGATTCAATGATTTTAGCTTTGAGGCCAAGGTCTCTCAGGTAACAGTGCCCTTGGAATCTGCTACCAGGTAGACTGGGTTTTGGGTTTGTGTGGACTCTACACCTTAATTTATTGAAGCTCCCTAAGTGGCGATTTCCATCTGTTCAACTCTGTCAAGATCCACTGTGCCACACCAGTAACATCGCTTCAACTAAGACATCCTGCCTCTGAAGGATTTGGATTTAAGTTATTTCCTTGTGTTGTTTTCTGAAATGCAGCCAATTAGTCCTGCAGTTGTCATGGTAAATCTATTGGCCCATGGGTCAAGTTAGGAGATGGTTCCTTCTCTTCTCTTCTCTTCTGTTTTCGAAGTGACAATTTAAGAATTGCCAATACTCCATTTCAGGAAAAAAAAAAAAAAAAAAAAAAAATAATAATAATAATAAAAAATAAATAAATAATAAATAAATAAATAAATAAATAAATCAAATCTTACCATGCTACGATACCACAACAGTAGTAATTATCCTTCCTGAGTCACTCAGATCTTGGGTTATCAACATACACGATCTTGAGTTATTAATATACACCCTGCAGCAATACAATTAACAGGGTATAGGTTGAGATATATACCGCTTGATCTAGAAATTTCAGATCAAACAGTATGTATTATGTATCCTAACCTATATGACATTAATCACTTTAATGCAGAGTGCATATTATTACCCAAAACTTCTATCTTATTTCACCTGCATCACCCGGTGTGGAGTCCTCCCATTATTCCTGTTTCCTTAGATGTCCAGGTGCGCTTTTCTGGCGCTTTAATTTCAAATCATGATGCCTATTTCTTTAGATGTCCAGGTGGGTTTTTTCTTGCCCTTTAATTTCTAATCCTTAGACCATCATTGATTTAGATGCTTTCAACCATAGAACCCATGTCACAGAATTAAGACTTCCCGAAAGTAGGTCAAAGCCATTTTGTAAATGGTTGGGTGGTTTGAGCTTCTCTTTATTTGACTACATTAGGAGTGTGTTTTTCCCTTTTTTAACATCTATACTCTCTTTTGATTACTTTTTTCCCACTTTCTTGAAACCTTAATTTACATTTGCCTATTTCCAGAAAGTTTTGATAATTTTGTTTTCTCTTAGTGTCGGACAATTTAGAATGACATTCTTGTTATAGAATTTGCGTAAAATGAAGGGTGGAATGGATACTTCAATCCAGGACAGCATCCAAATTTTGCAATTTCAGGAATCCAGTCTTCCATCATGATTTAGTTGCTTTCAACCACAGGTTGACCTATGTAACAAAATTAAGCCTTTCCGAAAGAAGGCCAAAATCATTTTGTAAATAGTTGGGTGGTTTCAGCTTCTCTTTATTTGACTACATTATGAATGTGCTTTTCCCTTTTTAATATCTATATTCTTTTTTGATTACTTTTTCCCACTTCTTGAAATACTAATTTACATTTGCTTATTTCCAGAAAGTTTTCATAATTTTGTTTTCTCTTAGTTTTGGACGATTTAGAATGACATGCTTGTTCTATAATTGTAGTAAAATTAAGGGTGGAATGAAAACTTCAATCCAGGAAAGCATCTAATTGTGCAATTCCAAGAATCCAGTCTTCCACGATCTCTAGTTAAGAGTTGAATAAATTCTTCAATCCGGAGCAGAATCCAAGCCCTGCATTTTCAGTAACAACAGTATTCTGTGCTTACAAGACATTCATGAAAAATTACATACAACCAAAAGAACAATTCCTATAGGGTTTTTGATGACAAGAAAGAGGCCTACAGCCATTTAGTTTAACGTTTGAAGCAGAAGAGTTCGTTCCTAGTAACAATCTTTATCCCTATGTTCTATCTAAGGCAGAGTACCGGCCAATAATCTAAAGATGGTGCACCTCATCCTGAGAACAGGTTATTTAAAGGAGGTACAACTGAACCTGCTTGTGAATCATTTGTGGGCTTTACATCCCAAAGTTATGGCCTTTTGCAATTTATATGCACAGCATTCTAATCTCCAGCCACCATGATCTCGTTGACTAGAATTGGATTATTGCCTTATGAGTAGTCTGGACTCTCCATATACCTCTCTCCAAAAGCAATCTGCCAGTGACAAACCCAAATTCCAAAGTGACTAGGAAGGCATGTCTTCATTATGATTCCTATGCTTAATTTCGAAGGTATGTTTTACAATAAATATTGGAGGGCTAAGCTAAATTTGGCCGTTTAGTACTCTGTACTACCTCTAAAGTTTGCGCGTAAATAGTGTTCCTGAACTCAAGAAAATGACAATCTCCTAAGGCAAGTCTTAGCCTTTTCTTAACCTATGGCTTGTTCTCATATCATAACATGGGTTATCTAAAAATTTCCTGCTTTACACAAGCTAAAACTAAATTAGATCTAGTAATTTATGGAGAAAATGGGCATTGCATTTTTCTGTGCAACTGCTATGCTAGCGCTCCTTTGTTTGATCAAAATTTGGTAAAAAATCATTGAAAGTTCCTACAAAATACTTTTGGGTCATGTAGCCCAATTGCAAGTCTCCTAGACAGGGGAAAAGATGATTTAGATAGGTAGAACCCTTGGAAAGTAGTGGATTTACCTTGAACAACATGTTCTCAATTACTTTTCAACTGCTTTCTGTTTTATATTTCACTGTAAATTCTGGAACTTGATGAAATCTTTTAATTGTTTGATATTATACAACGAAATACAAGGCAACATAGAGATGCTAGAGCACAAGAGTTCATAGATTATCAACTGTGCACACTTTGATATTACACAAAAGTACACAGTATAAAGTGGTGCCAAGATTAATCACTAAGGATACCATTATCCAGAGGATGAAAATAATTAAGGACCTTGTGGTGTGTTGGTTGTATAGGTGCCAGTCCATTTGGAAATCACATTCCTCTTTGAAACAAAAGGTTTGGGGATGGATTTTGCGTCGAAAAGGGTTTTTCTATCAAGCATAAGTTTCATAAAATTAGTGTGACAAATGTTACTTGTGTTTTGCGCAGCAAGGATGAAACAACGGAGCGTGTCTTTTGGAGATGCTAAGCTACCAAGATGTTTTGGGCATGGTTTCAAGTTGAATATCTTTTCTTCTTCATTTCCTTGCTTTCATGGAAAAGTCCCTTTGATGATTAGGGACAATTGAAAATCCTAGTACAATTATTTGCTATTTGATATCTTTGGAAACATTGATGTAAAGCAATTTTTCAAGATGATCCCTTCCCTTTTAGCTTAGGGGGTTTGAGTTCTTTTAAATAAAAGTTGGCTTTTTTTTTGGGGGTGGGGGAGGGGTGTTGGTTGTTAAACTCAATGTCATTCGTTGTGATGTTTAGTCCTTTTCTTTTGGGGTGGGGGGGTGTTGGTTGTTAAACTCAATGTCATTCGTTGTGATGTTTAGTCTTTTTCTCTTGGTGCACAAGAGCATATGCTTTTTGTTTTGGCCTATGTTGGAGGAATTTAATCGGTACCCTTATTGTTCATTTGATGTAACTCTCTGATCTACTATGTACTTATTTGCTCCTTGGTGTAATATAGATAGCATTTTAAAAAAAACGCAAGGTTGGTTAAAACTACAATGGCCCAATGTGCTCAAAATATATAATGGTTATGTTGTGTTATCACCTCTGCAGTTAGAGGATATTCTTCCCAATTTCTACTGTAAATGACAAAACTTATGCTGAAAAGTGGATTGGGGAACCACTTGGGTTGTAAATATAGGGTGCCTTTATGACCTACAAAATACGTAATAGTCCACTTTGTTCTAGTAGTCCTAGAGTTGATGTTGAGCAATGAATCTTCCTCAAGTGGAAGTTAGGCCTCTATGGTATCTCGATAATGGATAAATTGTATATTATTTTCTGGTAATGGTGATTAATATAACTTCAGTTGATTGATATTCTACGCATAATGTATGCTAAGGTGAGATGAAAGATACAAGAAAAAAAATTGTATCCAACAACTTGAAAGATGGTGTAAGGATCATAGTAAATGGACTTTATCTTGTGATGCTATTAGTTCTTTAATTTCTCCATGTCCAAATGTAATCACATATTATCACCAACCTGGGAGTGATGTCGAACACAATGTTTAGTAGCTATTTTTCATATTTGGTCCATGCTTGTAGTGAAATATCTTTGACTTTGGCTATTTGCTATTTGCTCAACAAAAGAATTTATCCTACTCTTCTTGTTGATGAAATATAAATGGAGTATAGAGAGTAATCAAAACCTCATATAGTGCAAAAGTTTGAAAAAAACACACCTCAAGTGACTAGTTGAAGTATGAGTTGCTTTATTATAACCATATGTAGCACATGTACATACTTGTCCCACTACTTATTAGACTGTTGATATATTTGAAATTCACATGCCAATGTCTTGTTGATCACATCGTCTTCAATATTAGTTTGTGCATGGAATGAAGTAGAATTTTGAAGATTCCTAACAAGCAATACTCCACAAGGGTACCAAAAATGCTAAGAAATAAAGGCTCACTATCTAAAACAAAAATAAATGGGAGGCCAAATTGTGCCCAGTTGTTCCTAAAGAACAACTCTCTCATAGTAGTTGCATTGTTTGTCTAGTTGTAGGGAGTGAAAACGTCCATTTAATAAAATGGGCAAACTACTTTGTAAGTTGTGGTGGGAAAACTACTAATGAAGACCATAAATTAGTTCCCATAACCAAGAGGCAAGGGAACTAATAGTGGTTGGTATAATTTGTGTAATATTCCAAATTGAAATTTACAGCTAATAACATACACATGAACTAGGCTATAGCGAATAAAATCACAAGTACGCATGCACCATCAAAAACACCAAGAAATTGGGAAAATACGCTGAGCCATTTTATTAAATTGAACTACAAGGAGTACATATAGCAAGGAACAAGTGCACCTAGGCTTGCATAAGCAATCTGGAGCAAACCCAGGTGGAAGACATGACTCCCACGAGCTAGGAAACTTTGGCCCAATATTCTTTTGTGTAGACCCAAAAACTTACAATTGTTGTTGCACTGAAAACATTGAGAATGCCCCTTTGCAGTGCCCAAAATCACCTAAAAATTCATTTATAGCTTCTCCCAAAAATACTTAACCAAACCCAGGAAGGAATTTGCCTCAGACTAACCACCCAGAAAACCCACAAAATTGTGCAAATTACCAGCTAAATAATAAAACACAATGCTAAACAAAAAGGGGATTTTTGGCCTAACTACTAACTAGAAAATTCTGCAAATTTAACCAGGACCTCTCCTCCAAATACCCATAAAAACCCAGAAGGGGTTTGGTCTAGTTCCAACCCTCCAAATTCACCCCCAATTCTTGTGAGCTCCTCCACTAACTAGGTAATTCGTGCTACAAGAATTCAGCCACTAAATTCCCTTCAATGCTGGGAAAATTCCCTCAACACTCCTCCTTGTACCTCTTAGCAAGCCCAGCTCCAAACTCCCAGTCAAGTCTCCCCCACAATTAACTCCCTTTTATGAATTACGTAGTCCAGAAGCTCCTCTGCACAAGCCCAACATATGAAAAATTTGGCACAATAAACAACCCCAAAATTTACCTAAAATCTTCAGCAAATACCAAGGGAAACCAACCCACAAAATCTCGGAACCAATCCAAGCACAAGATGGCTCTCCCAAGAAATGCATACTCTTGTTCTGTGTCCCAACTACTCCACGTTATGACTCGTTGTGCCTGCAAACTCCTCCCTGAACAACTCTAAAGTGTGAAGATGTCTCCCCTAGAGTGGCACTCGAACTCCACTGAAGGTAGAGTGGATATCTCTGCTTGGAATCCCCTAGTGCTAAACATCACTTAGTTGTCTTGGCTCAACAACTCAAGAGAACTTGGTTTTATTATCAAATTGTCAAAAGCCCCTAAAATGAGAGCCTCACTTCTAATTTATAGCTAGCCATCCCTCATGCTCCTTGTGGGCTCCACCCATCAAATTCCCTCTCTCACCCAATTCGAATTCCTCCAAGGGGTGGGTATTCCCTTAGAGTGGCCCCCACTCTCCACTTCCCATCGAATTTCTTGGCTTTTCTAATGTTTGGGGGTGGCACCTTTATAAATTTTCCTTTTTCGCCCATTTTTCCTAAGTTTATATGTCAAATATTTATTAACTACCAAAAATTTCAAAACTAAGAATTCCCTTAGCAAAATTATTAATTGGGGACATGACAGTCCTCCCCACCAAAAATTACTTGTCCTCAAGCAATGCCTGAACAAGTGCCCCCTCTATCAGCTTACCCAAATGATTACTACAAACGATACAGGGGTCCCAAACATGCCACTGTGTCATCCCTATCCCCAACACTATATTTTCATTAACGAGTCCCTCAATACTAGGACCCCATGTCGTCCTGGTCAATGTGAAGCACCCGTTGCTCCTCTCAATGTCCAACTTGGTATAACCACTCAAATCCCTTTGCATACCATCAATAAAGAGAGCATCACGGTCACATAAAGTCTTGTTTGTCTCCCCGTGCAGCTGCTCTATTGAGTCATCCATCTTATGTACTCGAAGGGTGCGCAATCGAAGATACAATCCAACTCCTATGGAAATAAATCCTTGCCTGCACGAGCTTCCCTTGAACTCCCCCTATTGGTCATCCCTCCATGTTGGTGAAGTCCCTAGTGCCAATAAAGAATCACTAAAATCAAATGGAAGGTTGGAATGATCTCCCCCTATCAAACCCAACTCACCACCAAAGGTAGCTGAATTGTCAAGTATTGTGATGCTAGGATCCCAAACCCATCGCATGAAGAAACTATCCTGTAGACCCTGTGACACTCTAGTCACAACTAACTGTCTAACATGCTCATAACAGAGCCTCATCTCATGTAACTCTCGGCCATAATATTTGTGATGATCGAGGTTATGTCCATCTTGCCAAGGGGACTCAACAATGCTCGTGCCTATCACTCCATGGTTGGCCTTAATCTGAAACAACCACCTGCGTCGACATATGATGAAGACCTCAATGATCTGCCATGTGTCAACCTGATAATGAACTGGATCACGACTATTGCAACTGTACTCATTAAGTAATGGAGTGTCCCCACATCAAGTGGATCCTGGGTTTCCGTAACCATACTAGAGGTCCACCGACTCCCACACCTCGTGGTTTGCCGCTTCGTAGCACTACTACCTACTAAAGCCCATCTGATTCTCATCTCTGACCCTTGTATGTATACCTTAGGTGGACCCAAAGTATCAAGAATTTGTCCCAAGCATACAAATCTACCCTGCTCCTACTAGACCATGCAGTGAAATCCACAATCCCAACTCCTGATGATACACCTAGACACTGCTCAGAGTCTGGGTACCCTCCTGTAGACAAAGTCTACCATCCACTGTCCATCATGGTCTTGTAACGCCTTAGACTGTCTCGCCAGAAGTGCGTCATGCAAATCCCTTGCAATCAGCTCCCCAAGTGTGAGCCTAGGAGTTGAACCTATGTTACCTCGACAATAAACCATGACATCCCTAAGCCTTTATCTGTCAGCTCGTGCCTCCACCAAATGTCTCAACTAGAGAGTCTCCTCCCTGCCCATGACACACAGTGTCTCATCCAACTACCTAAGGTGGGCCTCCCATGTCCTGTTGCCTGAACAAAGAGAATCAAGGGGCAGTAACCAAATGCTCTGCGACCGTAAGCAACACTAGAGAGCGATGGGTGGGTAGGTCCTCAAGGGTATGATCAAGAGTCTGCAAGGATACCGAAGAGTAATCCTATGGATGTCTCTCTTTCTACCTCAAATTTGTTGATAACCCAATCGAAGACCTATCTCTGCTGAACATGGCACCCCCATAAGCTAAATCGCATCCTCATCAATCCTAGGTGCGTTGCACCCAATGTTAAACCTAACGTCCTTGTCCATAAGTCGCCTTAGTGGAAACGCTCCAAGAGCCCACTGTGTCACACCATATGCCACTACATACCACTAAGTATCCTTGTACACTACAACATGTTGTACCTTATGGCCTATCCCTGTACACCACTAGATACCCCATGTTACTGTTGGACCAGCCTATATCGTCTTGTATCTTACCTATGTCATTGTACTTGGCACTCCCTGCATGTACTCAATGTGATGGGAGTCACTCCTCCTACTCCACAACGTACACCAACATGCTACAATGAACAACCATGCATCTTCGTGCTCCTCTGTAGGCCACTACTCGTCATTGTATGCTCCTACACATCCCAAGATGTCATGGCCTAAAGTTGTGACAATATGCATCAGCCCGCACCCAACTAGCATCATGACCTCCACCGTCGCCTCATCATACCCTCCGATGAATGGATTTCCCCTCCAAATCCTCCTGGAGGCACCTGAGAAGTGAATATTCCTAGGTACCAGTAGCGATGCCACCACTACTCTACTCCTCTGTGTCCTCTATGCCCCACATAATTGTGGAGAATCCCCAACCCCATACAACGCAATGTCTGGTGGCCTACCAATGCCACCTCCTCCGATAATCTCCTGTCATAGTGATGATTATCTTATGATCCCACACATAACCAACATAACCCAATGATCCATGGAGTTCCCTCACAAGTTGACTGGCCATTGGTGTTGAGCTCCCTCAAATGTGTGTGCTTGACCGCTGGGTCAATTATACCACCAATGCCATAGTCAATCTGTGTATCTAGCAAATGGTAGGTAGTTCCATCGGGATCCCAATGCCAACCTGGGCCTCCAGTATCCGTGATGCTTGAACATGTCTATTGACTCTCACTCTAGCCTATAATTGACTCCATACGACTAACCCACTCCATTGAGTACCAACTCAGAATCTCTCGTCATCCAACCCCAAGGAAGCGATCAAAAGCACAAACCACCATACATTGAAATAGCCTTCCAACCTGCAAACGTTGCACATTGTGCAGCTCATGTCACCTCATCTCGTTGGTTTGGTCAACATATATAATATGTCTAGGTAATGCCACCTCTCTCTCCCCTATATAGAGGTAGCCTAACAATGTTGCAAACCCCATCTATATAGGTCTAAAGAGAGATATTGTCTCAAAGTATTGTAGCTCTGCTGACAGTTTGTGCATCTATCTAGTTTAAATCGGTGGTTGGCCCAAAATATCACTGCTCATCCGCCTCCACCATGGGCTCTACATGGGTTACACCCTACCCCTCCATGACTAACTCATGTCCCTCTATGTGTTCTCCATGCTGTTGTAGGTAGCCGTCGTCAGGGAACTCAATCATGGCTCTGGGTACCTTTATGTCTCCTAGCACCTCATCTAGGGACGACACCTCATCAACATATGGCTCTATGTTTGTAGGCTCTACTCTCTCCACCAATGTGTTAACTGGTACTATCAAAGAGGTCTCCAACAATGGTGAATCTTGCACCACACTCAGTATATCGATGTTCCCCTCACCATCCTGTGCGTCCTCATGTTCAACCTCCTCCTCAGGCTCCTAACACCTAAATATCGGTCTCCACCAACAAAAACGCCCCCTGGTCTCACCCTCTAACTGCCCTCTTCTATAGGATGATCTCGTCCTTGACCTATGCTTCTCCTTCTCCGTCTCATCCAGAAAATGAGGCATTGTAGGACAACCAAATTGGCCATATGTTTGGGTGTTGTATTGTTGGGCTATGTGTGCTTGGCTTCTTTGTTGGCTTTGTACCATTTGTTGCATCCCCTCTAGGACCTGTTTTTTGCCTCATCAACTCCTCCATGATCCCCTGTGTACTTTTCCCTTTATGTGTCATTGAAGTGCCCATAAATTCACTAGTCACTATGCATGCATAGCCAAAACCTTCGTGATCTTGTTAGCTTCCCCACAGTTGGCCAAGATCATGCTTTGATACCATTGTAATATTCCAAATTGAAATTTATAGCTAATAACAGAGACATGAACTAGGCTATAGCAAATAAAACCATAAGTATGCATGCACCATCAAAAACACCAAGAAACTCGGCAAATAAGCTGAGCCATTTTATTAAAATTATGAACTGTGAGGAGTACATATAGCAAAGAACAAGTGCACCAGGGCTTGCATAAGAAAGTTGGAGCAAACCCAAGTTGAAGAGATGACTCCCATGAGCTAGGAAACTTCGGCCCGTTTTTCTTCTGCGCAGACCCAGAAAGTGACAACTGTTGCTGCACTGGAAATGTTGAGAGTGCCCCTTTGTAGTGCCTGAAATCACATGAAAATGCAACTATAACTTCTCCCCAAAATACTCAATGAAACCCAGAAAGGAAATCTACCTCAAACTAACCACCCGTAAAACCCACAAAATGGTGCAAATTACTAGTTGGATAATAAAACACATTGTTGAAAAAAAAGGGGATTTCTGGCCTGAATACTACTTGGAAAATTTGTCAAATTTAGTTGGACCTCTCTTCCAAATACCCATAAAAACCCAGAAGGGGTTTGGTCTAGTTCCAACCCTCCAAATTCAACCCCAATTCTTTTGAGCTCCTCCACTAACTAGGTAATTCGTGCTATAGGAATTCAGTGACTGAATTCCCTCCAAAATGTTGGGAAAATTCCCTCAACACTACTCCTTGTACCGCCTAACAAGCCCAACTCCAAACTCCCAGTCAAGTCTCCCTCAAAATTAACTCCCTTTTATGAACTGCGCAGTCTAGAAGCTCCTCAACGCATGCCCAACATATGAAAAACTTGGCACAATAGATAGCCCCAAGTCAACCCCAAAATTTACCTAAAATATTCAACAAATACCAACCCACAAAATCTCGAAACCAATCCCAGCATAAGATGGCTCTCCAAAGAAATGTGTACTCTTGTTCTGCGTCCCAACTGTTCCATGTGATGACTGGTTGTGCCTGCGAACTCCTTCCTTAACAACTCTGAAGTGTGAATATGTCTCCCCAAGAGTGGCACTCAAAGTCCACTGAAGGTAGAGAGGAGATCTCTGTTTCGAATCCCTTAGTGTTGAACAACACTTGGTTGTCTTGGTTCAATAACTCAAGAGAACTTGGTTCTATTGTCAAATTGGCAAAAGCCCCTAAAATGAGAGCCTCACCTCTAATTTATAGCTAGTCATCCATCACACTCCTTGTCGGCTCCACCCATCAAATTCCTTCTCTCACTTAATTTGAATTCCTCCAAGGGGTGTGTATTCCCTTAGAGTGGCCCCCACTCTCCACTTTCCATCAAATTTCTTGGCTTTTCTAATGTTTGGGGGTGGCACTTTTATAAATTTTCATTTTTCACCCACAATTCCTAAGTTTATATGTCAAATATTTATTAAGTGCCCAAAATTGCAAAATTGAGAATTCCCTTTGCAAAATTATTATTTGGGAACATGACAATTTGACTTTCCTATAAGTAGGCTTTGGAGTACTACAGAGTGAGCAAACCCAAACAAAGTCTTCAACATTCTTCCTTATGTGTGGCTAGTAAAAGTACATAGTAGATGTTGCAATGTCTTATTAACACTAAAATGGTGTAATGTCCCCCACTGCTTAGGAGGCATAAGACGGGTTCAACTAGCCTAACCAAGTTCATGTAGGCTAAGGCGGGTAAAATTTTAATAAGGGAATATGATTCACCTAGGAAAACATTATAAATGCTTAAATGTTAGAAAATGGAGACATATCATAGGCTAATTAAAACTCACTTTCATTTTATAAAATGAAAATCTCATAAAATGATTTTATGAAATTAAATGGGTAGAATGATAGCAAAAATGACCACTAAATTATAAAAAGGGAAAAGTGAAAAGTTTCTCCTCATTCTATGACTCGCATTTTGATAAAAGAAATTTTTAGAAAGAAGCTTAGGGTTTGAGAAACCATGGCCGCCATTATTAGCTTAGGTGTTTAAATTATACACTCTAGTTGGTCAAGAGAGTGGAACCATTCAGAGTTCACCATTATACTATCAAGGAGCAGAAGATTTCTAAAGGATAATGGAGGTACAAGGTTTTATCAATTGATTTTGTCTTATAATATTAAGTTTTCTATTGTATTCTACAAGATGGAAACACTCGGGATGATGACCAACCTCCTAGTTTAGTTTGAGGCTGAAGCTCAACTAATATCAGTGGTTCGAATTAGTTTGAAGAGGGTTGCATTCACCCATTAAAGTGGACAATTTTACCTTTAGATTTTTGTAGTTTGGATTGTGTATTGGAGGTTGTGACTCATCACTATAGAGGGGTCGAGTTTCTTGGTAAGAAGGGTCGAATTTACTGGTCATTTGTTAGCCAAGCTCCATCCTTTCCCTCAAGTCGGGTTATCTTCATTTTGTTTGACGAGTTACAATGGTAAGGTTCGAGTTTATTGGGGTCGATATCAACATAAAGGGGCCATGTTACAATCAAGGGGCACTATGTAAAAGAGTTTGAGTTCAACCTTTAAAAGGGGTTGAAACTAGATGAGGCTTGAAGTCGAATCTCCTTATCCCATGTTAGGTTGAGTTCACTGATTGTACATATTCTTGTGCACAAGTTTGGTACCAGATATGGTGGATGTGGGAGTTGAAGCTAAGCGGCTCTATTCTAAAGTTATCTCGAGTCAAACTCTTATTTTGAGGGCTGCCATTCACCTTCAAGGACTAATATATCAAAGGTTGCTCATTGAAATAATCTTAAGTGCATTTACTCTATTTATCCATTGTCTTCTCTATGTATTAAATTAGAAGATGATTGTTTCTACTTCAGACTTTATTATATAAATTTTGTATCAGAATTGTATGTTTATTTGAGAAATAACTTCAAAAAGATCACCTACAACACTATGTAAACAAATTGTTTGCAAAAACATCACAATGAACCAGACTCTATAAACTTAGAAATTTTGTGTTTTTTCAAGATTTTCCAATCAGGGAATTTCACAGTGGTATCAGAGCATGTTCTTGGACAACTATGACGTTCAAGGGGTAGTTTGAAACCGCAGTTGATGAGTTCAAAAGATCACTCTTACGTCACTTACCAAAGACACTACAAAACTAGAGAGCCCACTCCCATTATGGAAGAAGAGCATATTTCAAAAGTAGAAGAAGAATCCCCTACTAAAGGGGAAAGGGGTAGAAGAGACACCTGAAAAGAAGAACCATACATGGGGGATAAGGAGAGTCAAGCATTTAATAGCCTACTTAGTGCATTGAATGACTTGGCTAAGGGCCAAAAGGAGATAATGGATCTCATGAGTAGGATAGAAAACAAGGGGACTTCCACCGAGAAGAAACTTGTGAATGGAGAAGGGTCTAATAGTTCATAGGGTAGCCATGCCCATACTACCATGCAGAGCCATTCAAGCATATACAATAGAGAACCTAGACCCAACATGCCTTAGTTAATACATAAGACGACATAAGACTGACAAAGTAGACAAGTTAGGGGATTCCTTATGTATATTATTTGGATTATAGATCATTGGGATGTGAGTTCCAGGCTATTATAAGTTTCACTAGATTCCCCCACCTCCAATTAAAAAGCAAGCCTAAGGGAACTCAAAGGGTATTGAAGCAGAATCAAGAGCTACAAAAAATATTGGGAAAGGTGACCATTCCTTGTTTTGATGGGTCATTGAAATGCTCAGCTAAATTGTGGGTCCAAAAGTTGGACACCTACCTTCAGCGACATCAGATGACCAAGGTTGAGGCCATTAAGTTGGCGATATTACATCCAGATAGGGACACCCATGAGTGGTGGTATTATGGGTTATGTTGCCACTCACTGTTAAATGTGTTTTTCACTGTGAAAATGGTGAAAAAGAGCAGAAAAATTTCAGCCATATTTCAAACCATGAAAGCTCACAAAGCTAAATCAGACCCTCTCCATTGGATAGGGCTCAGAATAAGTTTTCCAATGGTATGAGGAAGACAAAAAATGGACTTCCGGATCAGAAGTTAGATTAGATTGAAGCTACCCTTTGAAAGCCAGAAAACAAAGAGAAAATCACTAAAGGTAAGGCCCATCGTAATTCGCAATCGGAGTTTTCTAAAGCAGTAGCAGGGGAAGACAGTGAAATTTGCGATCAGATCGCTGATATCGGCAATCGATGATCACAATTCCATGGCCCATAGTCTATCAACGATCAGAGGTTCTGCCAGTGATGGACGAGTAGGCAATCGAAGGTTCGGGGTGAATCGACATATCAATGATCGGAGGTCCATGGCCCGTAGTCTATTGGTGATCGGAGGTCTTGGCAGCAACAGACGAGTAGGCAATCAGAGGTTTGGGGTGATCGGCATATCAACGATTGCAAGTACTAGAGGGTACAACCAAATATGACGTCATGAAACTACCGAAGGCTGATAACATTAAAAATCGCCGAGATTCGAGCCTCTAGTGTTAAAGCATCGGGGAGGGCTTATTGCGATCAGCAAAGGAAATTGGTGGCAAAACCAAAGAAGGGCAGGCCTTTTATCTCTCCTCCAACAGGCCACGTGGCAGAATACTATTGGTCTCGATAAACCCACATGGTGTCCGACATCATCATGACATGGCAATATGGAGGACACATGGCATGCAGATCTCACATTTTCAAGGGTTCAACAGGGGCACATCAGGGTGACACATGTCACCATTCAGAAGGTGACACGTGGCAAAGGATGACATCACGTCGGCAATCGCAAATCGCAGATGAGGCATGTTGTTACGTCCATGTTAAAACTCTAATTGTGATCATGCAATAAAGGGGCTCCGATAAGGGGGCTGGCTCACGGTCACATAAAGGGCCGAAGAACCAAGGTCTAAGCACTAAAGGGGTATCAGCGATCGGAAAACAACGAAGTCGAAACGTCACAGCTCCAAGTTAAAAGTCCTTGATTGCAAGTTGCCAATAAGAAACCTATGATATTTGGCTGAGCACTAGGTCATAGCCCGTGGTCCTATGATGCAGAAATACTGAAAGGGGCTAAACTGTTGGGGGCCAAAGGAGATTGGCGTTCGTTGTTTCTAAAGCCTGTTCATTTTTAAATCCCCCAATCTCTGAGCTCTGGTACACTTGTATTAACTGCTTAACAGGGAATATATGGCTCTGATAAGTGTAGTATAGAGCTTTGAAGGTGGATGGTTCGATAGCTAAAGTATTAAATGAAGACATGGTGCAACGACAAATCAGTATGGGGGGACTCAAGAAGACTAGTGGCTCAATATGGATCTCCACTCAGTCATAAATGTAAAGGATTGCCCCGACAAACTCTGTTTTTGCTCAGTGACAAACAAACACAGTTGATCGTTGTCAGCTACAGAGAGAGAGGAAGTTTGGAAATTAAAATGAAAGCGACAGGAACCGGCCGAGCAGCAGGAAAGGCACATCATGGCAGAGACGTGGCTTGATCATAGGCCTTCACAGGAACAATAGATGGACACTTCCTCCATCATCTTTCCGTTTTCCTTTTCTTTTCATTATTTTGTAATTTCTATTTGTTTTCGAGAAAGGAATCAAATCCTTGGAAATCATTTTGGGGCAACAAAGGTATCGGAGGCCTAGGCAGCTAGTCAATCTGATAGCCGTCCCTGAGCTTATATATTTTGTAAATGTATTCAAAACCCCCATTTTCTGTATAAATAATGGGGAGAAATACTTAATACAGGTTCTGAAATTCTGCAACTGAGGGTTTGAATTCTGTGATTCCACTTTTGGTTCTACTTGGTTGTTCATGAGGGACTTGGTCGATACACTGTTGAATGTTATGCATTGGTTATTTGGATCCTCCAAGTATTAATGAAACTATTCCAATGATTCCAAGCAGATCAATGCACAATGTGTTTTCCCCTCTGTAATCTCATTCCATATATGTTTTCTGTTTCTAAAATAGTGTGATGAAGCTGTTGGTTTCTCCCTTGTTCATGATTGTATATTTGTTACCAAGTAGTAACAGTACCTGTGTTAGCTACATATTTAGTTAAGTACATGTAATATGCACATATTTTCTTAAGCTTTTGGATACAAATGTGCCCATGAGTATATGGTTGGAAAACCTGACTAGTGCTCCACTAATGTCGCTCTTTCATCTTCTCCCTCTTCCATATTTCTTTTGGAATATTGTTGCTTAGGATTCTGTTGGCAGCCCTATGCATCTAATTCCCTCCTTTTCTCTCCTCCTCTTCACCTTTACTACAACTGCAATATTAAGTTGCCTGTTGTTGTGTGTCGGCCACCAGAACCAGACATTCCTCTTTGAGGTTGGCCCGATTTACCCCCTGAACATTTGGATCCATGTATTGGCTTGAGTCTACCTTCATGAAGTCCGATTGAACCAAACCCCCCTTTTATTCTCTTTTTAGAACTTTGTGACAATTGGAGTGTAACTAATCCCTCATATAATCTCAAATGCACTCATCTCTTTAAGATGTCCTAGGCACTGGTCTACAATCACCCCAAAGGTTGTCTCTAGGAAGCTTTCTATGTCTCCTGAAGCACTTGTCCCGCGGGTGCCATTTAAAGCGACAACATCTTTTTGGTGTCGTTGCTGTGGAATGGATTAGAATATTTTTCCCTGGGTATGACAAATTTTTACATTCCCTTTGTAAGGTGAGAAAAGGAAGTTTGGGTTGAAGGTATCTCACACTAGCGACTCCACTGTTTTAATTTTATGGTAAACATCCTGACGACTCCATTGTCCATATCTCTATTTGATCATCATGGCTTTCGAGCACCCTCATACTCACTCTAATGTTAAAGAAGTTGAATATTTTCCCTACCTTTGAAACTGAGATCATTGACCTAGGGGGTTTTCAAAATGGCCATTCCATCATTCCTGGCCAACAAATTTGCCTCATTGGATTTTTCCTTTATTGATGGTTATCCCAGTAATGTCCCTTTAGTGCATGAATGGAATACCTACTTGCCTAGATACAGTGGAGACAGAGATAGAAGACCTAACCAACACCTCAAATATTTTCATGAATGTATGGAATAACAGGGTATTTTTCTTGAAGATGTACAAATGAAATTGTTAATGTATTCTTTAGAAGAGGATGCTAGAGTTTGGTATAGGACAATACCTCATGGTAGCATATTTTCCTTAAAGAAATTTCACATAGCATTCAATCATTATTGCAAAAGATTATATCCACTGAATGCTATTTTTGAAGATTGTTGCGTGCATTTTAATGTTGAAAATATGTTTGAGGTTAATGATCCTGCTAAAGATGTTTGTGGAGCTCCACTCCAAGAAAACATCTACTTGCATCAAGAAGCATCACCCAATGAGAAAAAAAGAGAAGAAGGAAACATTATTGCACTACAAATAAACCCTCAGAGGTCTTATTCATTTGAATTTGATGTTTCTCCTTCCTATGATGAATATGACTCTGATGGAGAGTCAAGTGATGCAAAGCCACAATGCTCCTAGTCATGGGAATTACACAAGAAGAGGAGGCCCACTAGGAGGTCAGCAAAGAGGCTCTAGTTTACAATGCATATCCTTCATCTAGAGAAAAATATTAAGAACCTCCTCCGATTTAAGATTCATATTATTTAGAGGAGGGTGAGATGGTCAAGGATTGTCAAAAGGATCTGTTTACTAGCAAGTGGGGAGAAAGCTTCCAGCGACAAGTTTGTCTCGAAAAATATAAAGTTGAGGAGCCGAACCATATTTTCAACTTCCCTGATCAAGAAAATCTTGGTCAACAGACTTTGCATGAAAGAAATGCAGTTGCAAATATTTTTTGTCAGTTTTGTGACCCTGTAGTTGACTACATGATGACATTCTTAAGTCAGCAACAAGGGTTGTTCCTAGAGCATGTATCAGATTTTTGGTTTGAATATTTTTCATGGTACATGCTTGTTTTGATTTTCAAATTACAGTAGCATGGACACGTTAGGTCCAACACCCAAATGCTGGTCTGGCTCCATTGGAGGGTTGAACTCACTTAAGTGAATTGAGCCCTCTACGTAGATAGGAGTTGTATATAAATAAGCTCACTAGCTGAGCATTTACTTTCCAGTTGGTAGAATATTTTTTCTGCATTTTAGTTTGACAAGGAGAGGACTCTCTGCAAGTAAAGTTTCATGGAGATTTATGGAGACTACTGGTCTGCAGGTTCTCAACACCTTGCCAGCAAGGCACTGGCCCCAGTTGGAGCCAATGTTGTCACTCACTGCTAAATGTGTTTTTAGTTGTGAAAAGGGTGAAAAAAAGCAGAAAAGATTGCAGACATATTCTAAGCCACATAATCTCTCCAATCTAGATCAAACCCTCTCCGTTGGATAGGGCTCATAATAAGATTTCCAACGGTATGAGGAAGGACAAAAATTGACTTATGGATCAGAAGTTAGATTAGATTGAAGATACCCTTTGAAAGCCAGAAAACAAAGAGAAAATGACTAAGGGTAAGGCTCATCACAATTTACATTTGGAGTTTTCTGAAGCAGCAACAGGGGAAGACAATGAAATTTGCAATCAGCGATCGCCAATATCAACAATCGACAATCAGAGGTCCTGACAACGACAAACGAGTAGGAAATCGGAGGTTTGACATGAATTGACATATCGACGGTCACAAGTACTAGAGGGTAAAACCAATACAACGTCATGAAACCATCGAAAGCTGATAACATTAAAAATCGCCGAGATTCGGGCCTCTAGTGTTAATGCATCGGGGAGGGCCGATTGCGATCAACAAAGGAAATCAGTTGCAAAACTAGAGAAGGGCGGGCCTTTTCTCTCTCCTCCAATAGGGCACGTGGTGGAATATTATTGGTCCCGATAAACCCACGTGGTGGCTAATGTCATCATGACGTGGTGGTACGGAGGACACGTGGCATGCAGATTTGGCATTTTCAAGGGTCCAAAGGGGGCACATCAGAGTGACACGTGTCACCACTCACAAGGTGACACGTGGCAGAGGATGATGTCACATCGGCAATTGAAAATTGCAGGATGAGGCATGTTGTTACGTCTAAGTTAAAACTGTAATTGCAATCATGCGATAAAGGGGCTCTGAAAAGGGGGTTGTCCACGGTCAAATAAAGGGCCTAAGAACCAAGGTCTAATCTCTAAAGGAGTATTGGTGATCGGTGAACAATGAAGTTTAAATGTCGCAGATAAGAAACCTCTGATATTTGGTTGAGCCCCAGGTCACAGCTCATGGTCCTATGATGCAGAAACACTAAAAGGGGCTAAATTGTAGGGGGCCAAAGGAGATTGGCATTTGCAGTTTATAAAGCCTGTTCAGTTTTAAAGCCCCTGATCTCTAAGCTCCAATACACTTGTATTAACTGCTTCATAGGGAATATATGGCTCCAATAAGCGTAGTACAGAGATTTGAAGGTAGATGGGTCAACATCTAAAGTATTAAATGAAGGCATGGTACATCAGAAAATCAGTATGGTGGGACTCAGGAAGACTAATGGTTCAGCATGGATCTCCACTCAGTCATAAATGTAAAGGACGACCTCGACAAACTCTGCTTCTACTCTGTGACAAGCAAACATAGTTGATCACTATTAACTTGGGGAAGTCAGGCAATTAATATGAAAGCGACGGGAACTAGCCGAGCAACAGGAAAGGCACATCATAGCAAAGACGTGGCTTGATCAGAGACCTTCACAAGAACAACATAGGGACACTTCCTCCTTCATCTTCCTGTTTTACTTTTCTTTTCATTATTCTATAATTTCTGTTTGTTTTCAAGAAAGGAATCAAATCCTTGGAAATCATTTTGGGGCAGTAGAGCTATCGCAGGCCTAGGCAGCTAGTCAATTTGATAGTTGGCCTTGAGCTGAGATATTTTGTAAATGTGGATTCAAAACTCCCCTTCTCTGTATAAATAAGGGGGAGAAATACTTAATATAGGTTCCAGAAGTCTTCACCTGAGGGTTTGAATTCTGCAATTCCACTTTTGGTTCTACTTGCATGTTCATGAGGGACTTGAGCTATACACTATTGAATGTTATGGACTAGTTATTTGGATCCACCAAGTATTAATGAAACTATTCTAATGATTCCAAGAAGATCAATGTGCAGTATGTTTTCCCCTCTGTAATATCATTCCATATATGTTTTTCTATCTCTAAAATAGTGTGATGAAGCTGTCAGTTTCTTCCTTGTTCGTGATTGTATAATTGTTACCATGTAGTAACAATACCTATGTTTGCTACAGATTTACTTTAAGTACATGTAATATGCACATATTTTCTTGAGCTTTTGGATACAAATGTGCCCATGAGTATATGGCTAGAAAACCTAACTAGTGCTCCACTCCTGCCTCTAGGACCTGATGGAGTGTCCAGGAGCAGTCTTTCTATGTCGGTCTCGAGACATGGTATAGACCATTTGAGGAGAACATATAGTTTATCACTAGCCTATCCAGGAGAGGTGAGGATTTTCCTGAGTTCCCTGATGTCCCCCATGGGGTTATGGCAAAGAGTTAGTGTGTCTACTCTCAAAGATATGTTGGGGGTCATGTAGTTCGTCCAACAGATTTTCAAGTGTGTGGTGGATAGCTACGAATTACTTATTTTACTGCACAGGAGGTTAGGTGTCTCTCATTACCAGTGACAGTCATTTCACACTATACTAGTGATGGGTATCGCATTAATTTCTCTCTTTTGTATTATTTCGATTATTTGATGCAAGTACCACGATGTATCAAATGGTCTGCCATTTTTTGAGGCAGATTTGTAGGGCTTTAGTTATATGTTGTGTGATTATACATGGGAGGACGAACTTCCATTTTTCTTCAGAGATTTTTTGTTTATCTTTTGAGAGGTTTCGAGAGACGAGGCCTACATTTTATCATCACCCTCCTAGGCCTATGGATGAGGTGCGGATGCCCATGTGGGACTAGATGATGCCCTAGAGGGGCCTGTCGAAGTATCCGACTAGGATTTCCACTGAGGCACTGGTGCTACTAGCCAGTGAGGATGACCACATGTTTATCTTGGTGTTGTGTCCATACACAAGGATGGATTGGAGACAGTATCTCAACATCCTCTTCACATCGTATGAGCTTGTAGATGATAGAGGTAATATTAGTGTTTTCTTTAAATTAATCTAGTTTCATTTTATTGTCTTAATTAATTAGAATAAAATTTATTCTAGCATGTTATTTAACTTGTTTTATTAAATTGTCTAATTATTGTTGTGTACTTCATATTTTGTAGACATCGACACATTCATTGGGGACATGCCTTCTCCCCCACAGGAGGGATCAAATGCAGAGATGGGTGAGATCCAAGATGATGAGGCACATGATCCCCAAATGCAGAGGGGTGGCGTGGGTATCTAGGCTTGCAGGGTTGGTCTCAGATTTAGGATGGACTACTCCCACCAGCTATCTAGACTTTTGGTGGAGGAGGGAGTCCACCCTGCAAGGGATTAAGACATCAATGCAGATCCTAGCCTCTTGGAGCTCTTTAGGGACTAGCCATGCGATATGATGAATCTTATGTGTCACATCATCAGAGCTACTAGGCTACTGGTAGTGAGGAGGGACGTAGGGCATCCAACAGAGTCATCACATGAGTCTTCACGTAGTTCTAGCCTGTGGGATCATGATGACGAGGGTGGTGATCATGCTTCTAGTAGTACTACCCCATCGGATAATGGTCAGGGTGTCAGTGATCTTTCTGGTAGTACTCCACCTCGTTATCATTTGCCTCATGATGATCACCCAATATTAGGGGCGGTGCCTCATGTTTCTCCTGAGCGAGAAGACCAGCCAATACCTTCTCCTCCACCTAATAGTTCGATTGTTGAGGCATTACTTGACCAGGCAGTAGACCAGGCTGCCACTACTGTGTTTTTTGTATCAGATATTCAATAGCATTTATTTGAGTTGATGCAGTTGTTGACTTGTTTATATCTATATATATATATATATTATATATATATATATATATATATATATGGTGCATTTTTTTGTTTATGTTTATGTGCTTGATTTATATGTTGGTTTTGATGTGTGTATATTGTTAGTTCATGTTATGTATGTTCATTTAATGTGCTTGCAGATAAATGTGTATGTGATATTAGTTATTTGACAAGAGATGTATATTAATTTGAGGACGTGTGTGGCGATAATGTTAGATTACAATGTTTGTATTTTGTTAGATGTGATCAAGATGATGATGCCCTGTTAGATTATTTGATTTGTGTGCTAGCTAATGACATTTATATGTGCTAGAGATGTATATAGTTAGATGATGGTAGTGAATTTGAATGTGTATAGTAGAAGATATTTATGTTTGTTAGATAATTATCATCATGATGTTTAATTTTATGAAATAATGTTTATTATAGATTATGTATTGGTGAACTGATATCAAAATTTCCTTATTGAAATTACATGCAAAATGACTTACTTTAAAAAAATGCAAAGACATTTTTATAGATTACATAGTATGGTTGATGTAGAAAATCATGTAGATTCACAAGCTCATGCAATTTACTAAAGCACAAGACAAGAATCTACCACTTTCAATTAGCGGAAGCCAATAAATCGATTGAAAACAATATGAACAAGAAGATAAATCAATGGTACATAACACAAGATGTATCTAGGGAAAGCCATTGTTCAAAACCCCGCTATCTATATTGCATATATTAGAAATATGAGTGAAGATACAAATCTTGTTCTCACTAGAAAAATTCCGCACAAGTATGCTCAACTCTCTCAGCTTACAAGCTACCTCTCGGCCAATACTTAACCATTTCTTCATCTCTCCAAGCCCCTAATATCTTGCATAATTCCTAGGACGAATAGCTCGTTTTTAAAGGGAAACTGCGCAATATAAACATAGGATCAATCTCAGATGCATGCATGATATTTACACTCCAATAAATAATATAACATACATTGTCCCTGCACTCTAGTCTCAACTAGGTATTTCTTAGAATCGACATGCATGGGTTTTTTATAAGGGAATCTTCAGTTAATTAGAGTGACACTTGTGGATGCACTAGTGCACCAACTGACTGTTAACTCTCTATTAGTTCCACAAACAATTTGGGACTAATTTAACTGAACTTAACTCAATAAACTAAGTGATCTAATTTCCATCTCAATTTAAACTCATACTGGACCCTTAAAACTTAGGGATAACATATACATGACTGCATAAAGACTTCCAACTCCAAATTACTAAGTTAATTAAGTTAATTAAACTTAATTAACTATTTACAAGTCAATATGAGAATATAATTCGATTTTAACTCTCAGTTTAATTCAATGAAAAATTAAACTGGAATTTCTTATTGCCATTTCTCAATAGTTGAAACTATAATTGTAAAATTACCATAAATATTTTTCTATCTTTTGGATAGTTCGTTCATATTCATTCTAACCTAATTATTAAAATATTTTAGTACTGACAACGAAAAAATAATTAAAGGTAAAATATTTTAGTTAGTTCTTAATTGACTCATTCGACATCATTGGATTGGGACTCGCTTGGAAAATTGGTACAGGCTCTTAGGTCTAGATTGGTTTTTATTCTTGGTCCAGCAGTAGTGGACAACACATTCTTCGACCTGATTTGGTGGCATATTTGGCAGAACATGGTAACCATACACTAAACCAGGTCATTGATCAGGAAAATAATTCAATCAATGGACAACAATGGATGTTAGCACAGGCCTTAAACATCCCATCTCAATGGAACCAAGCTTGGAGAAACTACATCAAAGCTCTATCATCTTCACACATTAGGCTCCAGGACAGGGAGGTCAAACTACTCTAGTCACATTCGAAGTTGGGTTATTATACTCCAAAGGAAGGTTACTTATTCATATATGTTGCAAAAGAACCCGATGAACAAAAGTGGTTGTGGAAGCATATTTGGAGGTCGAAGAGTCTGGGAAAAACCAGACTTTTTATCTAGTGCCTCTTGGAAAATAAAATTCCCACTGGTGACAATCTTAAAAAAATATCTTTTCATGGACCAACCTGGTGCTCTTTGTCGCATTGAAGAAGAAACAATTGATAGTTTGTTCATTTCATGCCCTTTTCCTAGTATGATCTGGAACTTGATATATCAAGCATTAGACATCAAGATAAGATGGGTTAGTGTCTCCTTTAATGATTCCTAGAACAGATGGTGGAACGAGGCCTCTCCCCATAAATTAAAAAGCAATCCTCTTCTGATATGTTGGGGCATATGGCTAGGAAGGAGCCACAAAATATTTCAGAACATTGATTACCAATGTGAGCTTATTGGTGCACAGATCCTTGCTATCTTCATCTTACTGCCAAAAGAAGAACAAAGAAACAAAACAAGCACTATTCTCCTTGAAGCTATTGACCAATCAAAACCATAGGCATACTTTGATGGTTCTGCACAAAATGGCAGGTGCGGTGGGGGGGAAATACTATATCTCAACAATAATCATTACTTTAAATTGAAGTCTAGTTTGAGCTCTGGCACAAACAACTTTTCATAATTATTCAACTTAAACTTACTTCTCCTTTTTTCTTATGAAAAGGGTTGTCGAGAACTACAAGTCTTTAGTGATTTTAGAGTTGCTATTGATTGGTTCAATCTTCATTCTACATGTCACGTGCACACACTCAGGATCTTATTGGATGATATTATGATGATTAAAGTATAGTTTGACTTCATTATATGTCAACACATATATAGGGAAAGGAAGACTCTTTCCGGCCAACTTTCCAAGGAGGGCGTGTAGCAAAATCACGGGACATGGATGATTTCAAAATATATTGGTGATGCACACTATCAGTACTATCATCGCCCATTTGTAGATCGTTTTCCATCAAATCCAGAATTAGATTGACATATCATCATATATTTTGACATACCTAGATTCATCAAAGTAGACACAATATCTATTATGATGGATGCCTTTTTTATTTTTGTATATGGACAGTGATATATATCAATTGATATTTATGTACTTTTGTTAGACTTAGATGAACACATTTTTGTGTTTAAACTATACATGGATGCATCACTCGGATGTTTGTTGAGTGAATAGTTAGCCACAATTTTTTATATGCTTTTTGCATCTACATGTAATTTTCACTACTTTAATAATGAAAATTACAATTTTGCTTGGGGAAAAGTTCTTAAAAAGACGAAAATGTGTAACTGATTCAATTTTTACTATAAAATATTAATAATATTCAAATATTCAAAAATACAATTTTAACAATGAGAAATTACATTATCGTCAATCTATACAGAGATATAGAAAACCACTAGATTCATCTCAATCACAGATTTATCAATCACTAAAAGAGATTAAATATTTTGCTATTGTGGTTTAAATTCATCTTTTATTTTTTAATAATAAATGAGTTAAATAATATAAAAAACATACTATATTAGATTTAACTTTTTGACAAATAATATATTTGATTATTTCTTAATGAACAACTCAAGAAATATTATATTTTCCACATAGTTATCACAAGATAGTCACTAAAATTCATATTTTCACATTTCTCATAGTTAATATTACATCATGTTCACAATGATAAAAGCATGTCTACGTTAAATAATTTACTATAAATACATAAAAATATATATTTATTTTACATAATCTAAATAGGAAAGAAGAATGCATCACCAAGTCTATTAGAAAATCAAACAAATGTTTCTAATCACCATCACATTATTTATCATTTAATTCTTAGTCATAAAATATTTATTAATTCAACTTTTATTTATAATTACCATTGAAAAGAAAAGTCAAAATTGTTATATTATCCATGAAGAAAAAAATAAAACGTCTCATGCATCCATGTAAGCCCATTTGTTTCTCTTATGGTCCATAAAAGGTGTAATGAACATTTTATACATGCATAAGACCTCCTTTTAGGTTACATAATGTTGGAAGAACTAGAATTTAAATATAGTAAACATGACTTTACCTCTCATGTCAAGAATTTAATTCTGCATAGTAATACACAATTTTTTCATTGTTAAAGTCCTCATAGATTTATCACTACATGATTTATATTGATTTTGAAATAAACAAGAACAAAAAACATGTGAATTGATTAACAAACCAATAACTATCTATATCTAGAATAAATCTTCAATGTTGTTTCTAAATTCACTATTTTCTCATTTCTGTTAATTTTCTTCTCATTTTTCTATTTGAGAAGGATTGTGACCTTGAATCCTTATTATCATAGATATTGTACACCAAGTTTTAAATGACATTTATATTTATGGAGATATGTTGCATAGTGAAAATAAGGGAGGTTAAACTTTGATGATGGATGTTGTAGTAGGCCTTTTAGTACACATAGATACCACATATATGATTTTCCTTCTCCATTTTCTATCACTTTGTGTGTTATTTTAGGTTGATGTTCACAATGTCATTTGAGAAAGGAGATAATATGAGTATATTTAGATTGATATCTTAATAAAATATAGTTATAATTTGATATCTCATGCTTAGAATTACAATCTTTTGATCCACATACGTATCACGAGATAGTTACTAAAAGTCATATT
>APFE031356763.1:144287-173399 GCA_000404065.3 Pinus taeda | reverse complement strand
ACCAGGGCGAGCCCGATGCCTAGGTAGTTGAAGAGCTGCCCGCAGCTCCCCACCCACCCAGGCCCTAGGCACAGCGGCCCCCTAGACAACAAGTCGATTCTAAGAAGGTCGCGGGGCTAGGGACTAGACGATCAACTTGCCGCCTAGGGGGTTGCAGGGTTGGGGCCTGGGCGATCAGCTTGCCGCCCAAGGGTTCATGGGTGTCACGCCCCTACACCTGCGGTATTCTTTCAACTGCGTATAGTGAGGTGCGACACTACCAACCATTTTTTTTTCACCAATACTTACGATTGTAGACTACGCCTAACATTCCATACTTAGTTTATCTTTCGTTACCAAGTATTATTTTTATCCTTTATACAAGTGAAAGCCCATAACATTCACATAAACAACATTATACAAAAGAAATGCACAATAGTATAAAGGGAGGGGTAACTCCCTGCAATATGAGTCTGCTCGAATCAATATATATAATCTTCTTTTACAAGTACAAGTTAAATCTTGGGAAACCCCAAATTTACACTTAGCCAATTTTCAACTTCGGAAAACTCAGTTGCCCACCTCGTCGACACCTCTGCACAGCCCCACATGACTCACTAACCCTTCATTCACCTCGTCGCACGATCGTGTTGTTTGCCCAACTTGGGCAAGCCTCGTCGTAACCAAGTCACCACACACGGGCGCCTCCGCACGAGTCATACCTCCGTTCGCAATCTCAACACTTCAACGTTTCGTCGTGCACAGCGTGCCCTCACCCGGCCGCCCGTCCGCACGATTCTTCGTTTCGCCATGCACGCCGTGCCCTCACCCGGCTGCCCGTCCGCACGTCCACCTGTTCACCCGAGTCGCCACACAACTTCACCCGGTTCGCCCAAACGACCTCACCCGGGTCACCACACGACTTCACCCGGGTCGCTCGAACGACCTCACCCAGGTCGCCACACGACCTCGCTCGGGTCACCCGAACGACCTCACCTAGCTCGCCCGAACGACTTCTCCCAGGTTGCCCGACGACCTCACCCGGCTCGCCCAAACAACCTCACCTGGTTCGCCCGATGACCTCACCCGAGCTCTGCCTGAACGACTTTCCTGAACGACTTTTCTAAACGACTTTCTCGAACGACTTTCCCGAACGAATTCTCGAACGACTTTCTCGAACGACTTTCTCGAACGAATTCCTCGAACGACTTCCTCGAACGATTTCTCGAACGACTTCCTTGAACGATTTCTCGAATGACTTCTCCGAACGAATTTCTTGAACAAGTTTCTACCCGAGTTCCACCCGTCATGCAGGCTCATCCACGCACTTTAGAACTCCTTGTTCGAACTCATGTTGATTGAATGATGGTCGTTTGCCTCCAAACGCCCTCCAATATATATGGGCGGGTGGTGGGTTATGTCACCCGGCTGACCCACACCAAACGCCTAAGCCGACTCGTTCAACATGTGTTGTCTCGCCCAAGAGGAGGGTTGGCTCGCCCAACTCGTGGGACCGCCCCCTTAACTCGCCCAACACCTTATAAACTCATTTCTTGGCTCGTTTCCTTTCATATTTCACACGTCCTTCGCACGGTGGAGTCGCCCTGCCCGTCGCATGGACTGCAGGTCCTAACAATGGGGCTTGGGCAATCGACTTGCCACCCAAGGGGCCATAGGGCTTGGGCTTGGGCAAGCGGGGAAGGTTGTGTGCAACCTCCCCCGTCCACCCAGGCCCTAGCCCTATGGCCCCCTATGTCACGCCCTATCCTGGCAGTAGTCTTTCAACCGCACATAAGCAGGTGTGACACCACTACACTTTTTCTTTTCACCAATACTAGAGTGTATGGACTACGCCTAACTCTAACACTTGACCAATTTTCCAATTTTTCAAGTGTTAACAATGCAACAGAATAACATTTACTTCAATTAACATTCATCATTCATCATCAGTATGCAGCGGAAATCATAAACCATACAAGTATACACAATTATACTTTTGAGGGGCAACTCCCGTAAAGTTTGCTTGTATCAGTAATAAATAACAATAATGTACAATAATATAAAATTACAAGTTTTACAACAGTCTGGTGCTACCAACTACCTTGGCCTACACAATCCACCAAATATCATGTCACAACCTCACAACTGCCAGCTACTTGTTACCCACACAAATAGGAGGAAACCCTAAGTTTCCTTGCCTTAGACAAATTCTAAAAAATCATTATCACTCCGGTCATTCAGCCCTGCCCTACTGGTCGTGCACCCTGTGTCTACCTATCATCCAGCTATGCCTGTCATTTAATCTCGCCTGAGTCGGGTCGCCCTGTGGCGCTCTCGGGTCATGCAGCAAACTTGGGCCAGGTCACTTTGCGGTGCCCTCGAGTCATGCAGCATGTCCGTGTCGGGTCGTGCAAACCTACCCGCCCATTTCCTGCACCCACGCCCATTGATTCCCACACCTCCGCCCGTCAATCCTGCAGTTCATTTGCCCGTTCAGTACTTCACCACTGGTTCATTCGCTCTCCTTATGCCTCCCAAACATTTTGAACTTCAAAGTGAGTTCCTTAGGCTTGGTTTCTTGTTGGATGATTGATGGTTAGAATGCCTCCCAACACCGCCAATATATACGTGTGCACCTGTGCGTATGGAGGGGCTTTGGCCTCCATGCCGACTTGCCCATCTAGCTTGTCACACCCCTGAACTGCACATCGGCCCACCAGGTCCACCTACTCGACCATCTGCCCGTATAAGCTCTGGATCGTACACTTCCATACTTAGTTGTTTTTTCGTTCTACAGTTTTTTCGCCACCTGGTTCACTCATGTTGGTCGTCCAGTGTGACCCTACCAGGTCACCCAGTGCGTCCGCCCAACCAACCATCATTGCATAAAACTGAAATGGGTTCGCACAACTCATTGCACATAACCACTCTACACGACTCGTAGCACATAACCAAAACACCTCCGCATAACGTGTCGCACATAACTGCTCTGCACGACTCGTTGTGCATAACCGAGAAGTCTCCCATCGTCGCACATAACCGAGTTCGGGCGTCCGTCGCACATGAGCGCACCCAAATCAACTCGTGGGCCTCACACCCTGAGCGAAAAGTCAATTCCTGGAATCGACTCGCCGCCAAGGGGGGCGTCTAGCCTGGGCGGCCAGGGAGTTGCCCGTAGCTACCTTGGGCCCACCCCAGTTTTGGTTTTTTTTTTTTTTTTAATTTATTTTGTAAAAGTTTTTATTTCTATTTTTTAAATATTTTTTATTATTACTTTCTAAATTTTGTCTTTTTTTCTTTAATTTTATTTGTTATCCTTTTCATAATAGTTTTTAATTTGTTTTTTTTAATATGTTTTTCCCATTTATTTTTTTAATGGATTTTTAGAGTTAATTTTTTTTTTTATTTTTCGCATATTTTTTCTTTAGTGGTTATTATTTTTTTTTTTGGTTATTTCCTAATTTGTTTAGGTTTTTTTTTTTAAATTATATGTTCATATTTTTTTTAACAATTTCATTTTCATTTTTTTTTACTGTAGTAAAATTTGAAATCCATTTTTTAGAAACAGATTTAAAATTCATCAGTTTAAAATAAAATTCATAAAAAAAATTATTTTTTGATTGTATTCAATTTTTCATCAAAAAAAAAAATTTACATGGTCGTGTTTAGTGAAAAGTTCTGAAATACATTTTTTTTTAATTATATATATGCAAAATATGTTATTTTTATTGTCTATATTTAAAATTGTTATTTTAGTTAATTATTTTATGATGTATTAAGTATTAAGTAAAATATATAAATATATAAAAAGTCATAACCTCAAAATACTAATGTTATTATTTTTTGAAACTTTGCAAAACAAATTCACAAAATTATTTATAAAAAAACATTGCAAAGAAAAACAAAAAACACATATTTGGAAAACCCTTAAAAAATAAACATCTTAGGATGAAAAACAAGATGATGAATAAGATAACTTGAAAAATGGTAAAAAAATCAACATTTAAAAAAAATTATTCACGCTTAATTCATTAGAAAATTTGAAGTGTCAAAAAATAAGCCATGCATCGAAAAGGGGTTGATACTACATCATCACTTTTCAAAATAACATGAAAATCACTAACATTTAAAAAAAAAATGTCCATACCTGATACATAAGAAAATTTGAAGTGCCAAAATTATGCTCCAAAAAAAAATGTGTATTCTAAATAACCACTTTTCAAAATGGGGTGATTTTTTTGCTACCTTAAAAAAACAAGTAATCGGTAATTTTCTCATTTGATCGGTAACTATGTTTCAAAATAAAAGACTTTAAGATGTTCACGCATGGGTTTGTTACCAATCCATGCATCATGTAGATATTTCTCAATAAGGATTGGTGTAGGCCATTGGCTGATCAAGGAACAACTAGTGTCTATTGCCTCTACCCATATTTCTCGCTCTAATCTTACACCATTGTTTGTAATTTTTACATTCACCGACAAATTCACATTCTTTCTTTTCATGGCTTCAATATGTTAAGGTGCTTCATGAGTCTTTTTTCCTTTCTATTCTACATTACTCAAAAATATACTCAAATTCCTTAGAAAATAAAATCATTGGGACACATGTTTCTGATTATAAACTTGCCTTGTCTAACACATGAGAGGGAGTCGATAGTGACGGGAGTCTCTTACATGTCATTTTATCACACTAAGGCAAAAGACCCTAAACCTGGGTCTTCCACTACCCAATGAATTATTTTCAACATTCCCTTATAAAGATGGAAGAAGAGTCATTCTAAGAAATACAATAATCCTATATTACATTGCTAAAAACCCTAATTTTAGGCCTCAATGCATATTTCCTATTGTCAAAGTGTGATGTCACACATGTAACTACTAAAAAAAAAGCAATGATCAATGTAGTTCGTTGGACGAAAAAGTGCGATGACAATTGTACATTGGTAAAAATAAAAAGTAAATTCCAAAAGCCTTGTTCAATAATCTTCTTCAAAGTAAATGAACTTTAGTTCACAACTATCTGGGCGTTATCTCCACTTTGATGGATCTCATCCCACTCATTAGGGATCTTATCTCCCCTCGATGTGGATCTCACCCCTTCAGAAGTGGATCTACAACCTCTTCTCTTATCCTATAAATACAAAGCATACCAAAGAGGAGGGTTGGAATTTTGAGGTTTCTAACTTATGCATTCATGCTGGGGAAGTGAATTTTTGTCATGCTAAAGTGAGGATTGGAAGAGGATTGAAGTGAAAACCTATTTTGTTAAACAAGCAAGTCATGTTCAAACTTTACTAGAGAAAGATAGTATGCACTGACTTGTTTGTTCTAGATTTGATCATTAATTCTAGGGAGATCACTCTTGTCTCCAAGAGGAATTTTTCCAATAACAAACTCAACAACTCCACTAGGGAACAATTTAGTTCTTCAATAGCCTCATTTATCCACCTTTTCCTTCCAAAACCTCCGACGACTATAATTTGACCTTGAAAACTTGATTTTTTGACCTATTGAATGATATTTTATTTTTTGCTTGTGCTTTTCCATCGTCACACTTTGTCTTAGGGACAGAGTGACGCAACACATTTTTCCTATATAGAAAGTGCATTCAGCGCACTGGTGTCAACTGGCTACCTGCGATGATACCTGGAAATTGCAAAACTAGGGTCTTTGCCTTTTGGGTCTGAAAATTTGTTTTTTTATGAGTTTTCTTGAGTTTGTGATCTATATGAAAACTCAACCTTAGCTTGAATTGTCATGTTTAATTGTATTTTTGTGTAACTTGTTTATCTTTACATACTTAGTCTTTTAGAATTGATTAGTTTCGTTGATCTATCAAAAGATCATTTCTTACTTATGGAAATTTATTGTATGAATATGTCTTCTTTCAGTGATCTAATCAAAGAATTCATTGTGTCTATGGTAAAGAATTTTGGATTATTTTCACCAAAATATAGATTAATTTGAGCTTATTTGTTTAGTTTGTTGTGGAAAATATTTTTGTTTATGAAAAGTTTTCATTTACATTCCTTTGATGTAATTAGTTTCTACTTGTTGATTGAAGTATTTACAGTCTTCTTTTTCATTGGAATTACTCTGTCAAAGAACTATTTGTTAAAGTGTTTTTTGAAAAAGTTCTTATCCCTTTCCATTGAATATTTGTTTTTCAAAAAGAAAAAAAAATATGTATTGTAGTTCATTGGTGAGGCATTTTTTGGCTTGTATTTTAAGGATCATGTATCTTTAAAAATGGTTCATGTTTCTTGATTTGAATGTTGCACTTGTCTCTTTGGTTGAAACCGCTCATTCCTTATTATAGTAGTATTCATCGAATTCAAAAGGTTATAATTTCATATTCGCTACATTAGTTTGGAATTGAGTTATTATACCATTTAGTCATCATACACATTTAATTACCATTAATGAAAAGTGTGACATTAAAATCAATAAAAGTATTTAAAATAAACAATTAATCAACAATAATCACATTCAGTGTGGGTCTAGGTTAGAAGACGTGTTTTAGTGTCTATAAACATAGGAGTTGTTGTTTCTTACTAACGTTACACTCTGCGAGTGGTTTCATTATTCCGCGTACATCATAGTATATAGAACCATTCTTCCATGTACCTTTGGGTATATAGGAAAGTTCCCCACGTATAATAAGTATATAGGAAGGCCCCCATTGTACAGTTACAGATTAGACAGCACTAACACAAATTGTACTTCATTGTACCCTCGAGTATATAAAAATTACCCATCTAGGTTGCAAACCAAACATAAGTAACCGAGTCAGTCACCTTATTGTATGTGATACACCAAACACAACATTCGGGGAGCATAGCCTTCACGTACCTAACAATATATAGCAGTTCACAGCAACTTGGTGAACCTTTGATACCTAGTGACCCTTTTTACTGCTACTATTTATTTGATTGATAAAAAATGTGTATTGAACTATCATACATTGTTTAAATTTCCTAATTGAAATTCATTGTTTAATATACCTTAGATTGAATATGATGGAATAGTTCCAGAAATTGTCAATCAAGGAACCCCTTTTAATGGGTATCCTATTCCTTTTCCTTGCTTTGGAAATGTTGGTCCTCCTTACATGGCTATGTTGTCCCTTCCTAGATTCACAATAGGTTTACTGGTATGGTTATCTTCAACCTCATTGGTCCCAAATACCCAAGTTGCTTTACCTCAACCATGTTCTCCACCTTAACAACAATGCCTCATGTTGACCCTTTACCCTCTTCACCCATCATGTCTTCTTCCCTTTCTTCTTCCTCCCTTGGTTAAAGTCTTAATGCTAGTAACCAACACGTTAAGAAGAAGAAGAAAAGGAAGAAGAAGAAGAAAGATATGAAAGGGGTAAACCAACCAACCATAGTTGTGAGTGTTGATAATGTTGAGGAACCCTCCCTCATATGTCGTAAAACAAAATACCCTTGCAGTATTTGTAAGGGGACCACCTTCTTCTCAATTGTCATGATATTCCAAAAGTCTTAGAAGTGTGGTCCAAATATTCTCATCAACTTATCATTGGCCCATCAACGAGTGATTATAAAATTCCTAGGAAAAAGGGAAAAGTTAGGCTTCCTTGTAGGTTATGTGAAGAGAATCATCATACTCGCCTTTTCTCTCATATGGATGAAGCCTCTAAATTGTTGGAAAACCTTACTGTTTCTCAAAAACAACTTCCAACTGGTTACTGTAAGCTTTCTCTCAACCTACCATCGGTTGACGAAGTGATCGATATGATTCCATCTTCAGTCAATCTTGTTCTTCCCTTGGAGAGTGAAACCCATATCAATCAACTTGATGAACCATTGGTTGATGAAGTGGTCGACTCAATTCTATCTTCGGTAAATCCCAATCTCCCCTTAGAGAGTGAAGTTAATACCACTCAAGTTCTTCTTGTTACTTCAGATTCCATGCACGAGGGGACATTTCACTCATTTCAATGGAACCCCCTCGAAGTACTAAGGTTGTCTCCTTTGATTGGAATAGACTAACAAAGCCACATCTCTCGTCTTACATCCCTTTCCAAATCATTATAAATTATTGTGATAATAATGTGTGCTGCACTATTATAGATGAAGGTGCTTCTGCTAGAATTTTATTCTCAACTGTTTGGAAATATTTGGGTTCCCCTCAGCCTATGTATGTTACTGAGACTATGTTGGATTTTAACAAAAGATATAGTGAACCTTTAGGGATCCTTCCTCACCTACCCACTACCTTGGAAGGAAAATTGATGCAATGGTAGTCTTAGGCCCCCTTGGATTTCAATTTGTTCCTTGGGTGAGACTATGTATATGCAATGAAAGTTGTCGTGTCCACACTCTCTCGTGTGATGCTTTTCCCTCATAATGGAAACATTGTGACTATTGAATAGATTTTGTTTGGTGTTCCTGATCTGAATGTCAACCATCCAACATCCCTAGATGTTCCTTATATGCAAGTGGTAATCCCTTACAACAGGTTATTTATGTTGCAACTTGTCACATGCCTTCACTTACTGATGAAAAAGAGCCTCTCATTGTATGTTGGACGTGTTTTGACATAGATCTAGAAGCTAACATGGGCAACCATTCAATGGTGATATTGTAAGCTGACCTTCCTACCCCTATTGAGTCCCTTGACATATATTCCTTCTAGAGCATTGTTCTTCCATATGATGAAGACCTCTCAGAATTCATGATTGAGGTTTGTCCCTTGGCATGTATTCCTTCAAGAGAATTTTCATCTTGGAACTCGTCATCAAGATCATAATGAGCATAGTTAATTTTCTTGTGTCAATCTCTTTAAATAATGAAACTAGGTGCCATGATCATAGTTCATTTTCTTGTGTCAAGCTCGTTAAAAAATGAAACAAGGTTCCATGAGAATAGTTCCTTTTCTTGTGTCAAGCTCATTAAAAAATGCAATAAGGTATTTTGAGCATATTTCCTTCCCTATGTCTATCTCGTTAAAAAATGAAATAGAACCCCCTCTAATTGATTCGATTCTTTGACAATATTTCATAAATATTAAGTCAATTATTTCACTTGATCTCTTAAATGAACCTTCATTTCATCAACATATTAGTAACCAATAGTCTACTTGGGTAGATCAAATGAAGCTTGGGGTGCATATGCCTCTAGTCATCATGCTAGAATTAAGTCACTAACCTCTACCATTATGCTAGGGGCATGGGAACTTATCTCAAGCATAGTTTTCTCTCTATTTCAATCTTGTGTAAAAATGAAACCTATCTCAAGCACAATTTTCTCTTTGTTTCAAGCATGTGTAAAAATGAAACCTATCTCGAGTCCATTTTGGTTATTATTTTCAAGACTCATTAAACTCATGAAAATCCTTAGCTTCTTTTGTTGTCTTTTCATGCTCATAAAATGCACATGAAGATGTCAAGTTCTTTCCATCTTTTCCTGCTCGTTAATTAAGTTGAAATATGGTGAGTGATCTCTTTTCATTCTGAACTTCATTAAATTGTTAGAAGGACAAGAGCATACTTTTATTACTTTTTCACGCTCTTTAAACTAATTACAAAAAAAAACCCTCTGGAGTTACCTTTAAGCCATTTTCTAACTCTCAAAATATGAAAATATTGTTAAGTGAACTTGTTTCTTTCGTGCTTGTAACAATATATGAAGAAATGTCTACCTAGTATAAATATACCCCTTTTACGGACCACGTATACTATTTACGAAAAAGTTATACTTTGATCAATAATGGTCAAAAGAGTTCTTCCTTGTATTATTTTACACTTTTTCAAGCTCAAGGGACTAAATTTACGAAAAAGAACACTATGGAGTTTTCCTTTCATCTCTTTTTCACTCTCTAAATATGAAAAAGAAGTCAAATTACCCCTTCATTGGACTCGTAAAATGTAAAAAATGTAGGATTCTTCAATCATGATGAGACCAAACCACTCCTTCCCAAGGTTCGTTAAAAATATTTCAAAGGGCTTATCTGAAGGATAAGCTTATACTACAAGCATATGTTATCCTCCTCAATATTGTGTAAAAATAAAGAGATACTTGACAAAAAATGTGGGGAACATTGGGAAAATAGTGTATAGAGTTAGTATTTGGAAGTAAGTCACTCTTTAATATGACTCTCCTTCACTTTCGTGTCTAATTGGGTTAGGAAATCCACTTACGTATCTATTGATCACGCCCCCTTGAAATTCTTCATATTGGTTTTTGATCCCATATTGAGTCAATGCTACCAACTCTATATAGTGTAGGAAATATGTTCAAGAGAAGTTCAACCTCAGTTAAAATATTTTGCAGTAATTTAGCCCTCTTTTGCATTGGCCATCCATGAGTCAGTCCTAAATTACTTTGTTTGTCTCAAAATATTGATATATGTTTCATGACATTGATGGGGGATACATCAAGGCCCTCCTACGACTATTCACTTCCTATCGACTTCAACGAGTTATCTAGGAATTTGACTTAGACACTCCCTTTAGTGCCTTGGAACTTGCATACCACAATGGCAGGTCTCCTCACTTTGGATGGCAGGTTCACATCATTGGCCTTCGATTGGAAGATTCTATGAGTGTTCGAATTCAGATCATTCATTCACACTTCATAGATTGACTAGTGTATCTTGAGGATCGTTGACATTATTCATGGTTCACACGCATATTTTAATGGTCCTCATCTTTGATCGATAATCATATGGTGCCTTCCATGTTTGACTTCGACACATTCATTCAAATGGTTAGACTCATACTATCGAGTGGTAGTGACGAAAACCCTAGATCTAGTTCCATCCATCTAGGCTATGAGGAGCTTCCATGGCTAGTGTATAGATCCACACTATACGATGATTCCTATGTTCATATTTCCTATTGTCAAAGTGTGATGTCACACCTGTAACTATTAAAAAAATGCAATGATCAATGCAATTTGTTGGACCAAAATGTGTGATGACAAATTATACATTGTTAAAAATAAAAAGTAAATTCTAGAAGCCTTGTTCAAGAATCTTCTTCAAACTAAATGAACTTGAGTTCTCCCCTATCTAGGCATTATCTCCACTTTAATGGATCCCATCCCACTCATTATGGTTCCTATCTCCCCTCATTGTGGATCTCACCCCTTCAGAAGTGGATCTACAACCTCTTCTCTTCTCCTATAAATACAGAGTAGACCAAAGAGGAGGGTTGGATTTTTGAGGTTCTAACTAATGCATTCATGTTGGGGAAGTCAAGGTTTGGCATGCTAAATGGAGGATTGGAAGAGGATTGAAGTGAAAACCTATTTCATTAAACAAGTAAGTCATGTTCACACTTTACTAAAGAAAGATAGTATGCATTGTCTTGTTTGTTCTAGATTTGATCATTGAGTCTAGGGAGATCACTCTTGTCTCCAAGAGGTATTTTTCCAATAAAAAACTTGGTGACTCCACTAGGGAATGGTTTGACTCCACTAGGGAATGGTTTAGTTCTTCGATAGCCTCCTTTGTCTACCTTTTCCTTCCAAAACCTATGTCGATAGTAATTTGACCTTGAAAACTTGATTTTCTGACCTATTGAATGATATTTTATTTTTTCTTATGCTTTACCATCATTGCACTTTGTCTTTAGAGACAAAGTGACGTCCTTGTGCTTTTTCTTGTGTTTTTCCTATATAGAAAGTGCATCCAACACACTGGTGTCAACTAGCTACCTGCAATGATACTTGGAAATTGCAAAAAGCAGGGTCTTTGCCTTTTGGGTCTAAAATTTTGATTTTATGGTTTTTCTTGAGTCTGTGGTCTATCTGAAAAGTCAACCTTAGCTTGAATTGTCATGTTTAATTGTATTTTTGTGTATCTTGTTTATGTTTACATATTTATGCTTTTGGAATTGATTAGTTTCATTGATATATCAAAATATAATTTATTACTTCTGGAAATTAGTTGTATGAATTTTTCATCTTTCACTGATCTAATCAAAGAATTCATTATGTATATGGTAAAGAATTTTAGATTATTTTCACAAAAAGATAAATTAACTTGAGCTTATTTGTTTGGTTTGTTGTGGAAAAAATTTTTGTTTGTGAAAAGTTTTAATTTACATTCATTTGACATAATTAGTTTCGACTTGTTGATTGAAGTATTTATAGTCTTCTTTTGCATTGGAATTACTTTGTCAAAGACATATTTGTTGGAGTGTTTTTTGAAAAAGTTCTTATCCCTTTCCATTGAATATTTTCTTTTCAAAAAGAAAAAAAAAAACTTGTATTATAGTTCATTGGTGAAGCATTTTTGGCTTGGATTTTAAGGATCGTGTATCCTGCATTTTATTTTTTTGCATTCTGAAAATTGTTCATGTTTCTAGCTTTGAATATTGCATTTATACATTAGTTTGGAATCGAGTTATTATACCATTTAGTCATCATACACATTTAATTACCTTTAATGAAAAGTGAGACATTAAAATCAATTAAAGTATTTAAAATAAACAATTAATCAATAGTAATCACATTTAGTGTGGGTCTAGGTTAGAAGACGTGTTTCAACATCTATAAACATAGGAGTTGTCATTTCTTATCAGTGTTACATTTTGCGGGTGGTCTGGTTCTTCCACGTACATCATAGTATATAGTATTGTTATTCCACATACCTTTGGGTATATAAGAAGGTTCTCCATATATGATGAGTATATAGGAAGGTCCCCACCATACAGTTACGGATTAGATAGCACTAACACAAACTATACTTCCATGTACCCTCACATATATAGAAATTCCCCCTCTAGGTTGCAAACTATACATAAGTAACTGAGTTGGTCGCCTTGTTGTATGTGATACAACAAACACAACATTTGAGGAGCATAGTTTGCATGTACCTAGAAATATATAGCAGTTCATAACAACTTCTTAAACCTTTGATACCTAGTGACTCTTTTCACTGCTACCGTTTATTTGGTTGATAAAAATTGTGGATTGAACTATCATACATTGTTTAAATTTCTTAATTGAAATTCATTGTTTAATAGACCTTAGGTTGAATCTAATGGCAACAGTTCCAGAATTTGTCAATCAATGAACCCTTTTTAATAGGGATCCTATTCCTTTTCCTTTCTTTGGAAATGTTCGTCCTCCTTACATGGCTATGTTGTCTCCTCCTAGATTCATGATAGGTTTAACGGCATGGTTGTTTTCAACCTCATTGGTCCCAAATACCTAAGTTGCTTCACCACAACTATGTTCTCCACCTAAACAACAATGACCTCATGTTGACCCTTTACCTTATTCACCCATCATGTCTCCTTCCCTTTCTTCTTCTTCCCCTCGTGAAAGTCTTAATGCTAGTAACCAAGAGTTTAAGAAGAAGAAGCAAGATAAGAAAGGGGTAAACCAACCAACCATAGTTGTGAGTGTTGATAATGTTGAGGAACCTCCAGCATACGTCGCAAAAAAAAAATACCCTTACAAGCTTTGTAAGGGTGACCATCATCTTATCAATTGTCTTGGTATTCCTAAGGTCTTAAAAATGTGGTCCAAAGATTATCATCAACTTACCGTTGGTCCATCTACCAACAAGTATAAATTTCCTAGGAAAAAGGGAAAATTTAGGTTTCCTTGTAGGTTATGTGAAGGGAATCATCAAACTCACCTTTTCCCTCATAAGGATGAAGCCTATAAATTGTTGGAAAAACTTGTTGTTTCTCAACAACAACTACCAACTAGTTACCATAAGATTTCTCCCAACCTACTGTCAATTGATGAAGTGATCGATCTGAGTCCATCTTCGATTGATCCCATTATTCCCTTGGAGAGTGAAACCCATATCACTCAAGTTTATGAACCACTGGTTGATGAAGTGGTTGACTCGATTCTATCTTCGATTTATCCCACTCTCCCCTTTGAGAGTGAAGTTAATACTGCTTAGGTTCTTCTTGTTAATTCAAATTTCATTACACAAGGATGCATTTCACTTGTTTCAATGGAACCCCCTCCAAGTACTGAGGTCATTTCCTTTGATTGGAATAGACTGAAAGAACCACATCTCCCTTCTTACATCCCTTTCCAAATCATTGTATAGGCTTGTGATAAGAATGTGTGTTGCACTATTATAGATGAAGGTGCTTTTGTTAGTATTTTAACCTCAACTGTTTGGCAAGCTTTAGTTTCCCCTCAGCTTGTGCCTGTTACCAAGAATCTGTTGGATTTTAACAAAAGAGCTAGTGAACCTTTAGGGATCCTTCCTCAGGTTCCCATTAACTTGGAAGAAAAAAATATTTGTACTAATGTAATGGTAGTCCAAGGCCCATTGTATTTCAATTTTCTCCTTGGGAAAGACTATGTATATGTAATGAAATTTTTCATGTCCACACTCTTTCGTGTGATGTCTTTCCCTCATAATGGAAACATTGTGACTATTGACCATATTTCATTTGGTGTTGTTGATCAAATTTTTGACCATCCAAATTCCCTAAATGTTCCTTACATGCAAGTGGTAATCCCCCTACCACAGGTTAATTATGTTTAAACTTGTCCCATGCCTTCACTTACCGAAGAAAAAGAGCTTCTCAATGTATGCTCAACTTCTTTTGACTTAGATCCAGTAGCTGACATGGTGAACCCTTCAATGGGTACATTGGAACCTAATATTCCTACCCCTATTGAGTCCCTTGACACATATTCCTTCTATAGCATTGCTCTTGCGTCTGATGAAGACCTCCTGGAAGCCATGATCGAGGTGTGTCCCTTGGCATGTATTCCTTTAAGAGAATTTTCCGCTTGGAACCTGTGATCAAGATCATAATGGGCATAGTTCATTTGCTTGTGTCAAGCTCGTTAAAAATCGAAACAAGTTGCCATGAGCATAGTTCATTTTCTTGTGTCAAGCTCGTTAAAAAATGAAACAAGTTTCCATGAGCATAGTTCATTTTATTGTGTCAAGCTCGCTAAAAAATGAAACAAGTTTCCATGAGCATAGTTCATTTTCTTGTGTCAAGCTCGTTAAAAAATGAAACAAGTTTCCATGAGCATAGTTCATTTTCTTGTGTCAAGCTAGTTAAAAATGAAACAAGGTGTTATGAGCATAGTTATTTTCCTATGTCAAGCTCATTAAAAAATGAAAAAGATACCCCTCTAATTGATTCGAGTCTTTGACTAGATTTCATAAATATTAACTTGAGTCTTTCACCTGATCTCATAAATGAACCTTCATTTCTCATCATCCTATTAGTAACCATTGGTCTACTTAGGCAAATAAAATGAAGCTTGGGGTGCATATGCCTCTAGTCATCATGCTAGAATTAAGCCACTAACATCTTCCATTATGCTGGGGGCATGGGAACTATCTCAAGCATAGTTTTATCTCTGTTTCAAGCTTGTGTAAAAATGAAACCTATCTCAAGCACAATTTTCTCTTTGTTTCAAGCATGTGTAAAAATGAAACCTATCTCGAGTCCATTTTGGTTATTATTTTCAAGACTCGTTAAACTCATGAATATCCTTAACTTCTTTTGTTGTCTTTTCATGCTCATAAAACGCACATGACGATGTCAATTTCTTTCCATCTTTTCCTTCTTGTTAATTAAATTGAAATATGGCGAGTGATCTCTTTTCATTCTCAACTTCATTAAATTGTTAGAAGGACAATAGCATACTTTTATTACTTTTTCAGGCTCTTTAAACTAATTACGAAAAAGAAACCCTCTGGAGCTATCTTTAAGCCATTTTCTAACTCTTGAAATATGGCAAGATTGTGGAGTAAACTTGTTTCTTTCATGAAAAAGGTATTCTTTGATCAATCATGGTAAAAAGAGTTATCCCTTGTATTATTTTACACTTTTTCAGGCTTAGGGGACTAAATTTACAAAAAACAACACTACGGAGTTTTCTTTTTATCTCCTTTTCACTCTCTAAATATGAAAAGGAAGTTGAGTTACCCCTTCACTAGACTTGTAAAATGTAAACAGCGTAGGATTTGTCAATCATGATGATACCGAACCACTCTTTCCCAGTTTTCATTAAAAACACTTCGAAGGGCTTATCCGAAGGATAAGCCTATACTACAAGCATATGTTATCCTCCTCAATATTCTGTAAAAATAAAGAAGTACTTGCCAAAAACGGTGGGGAAATTAGAAAAATAGTGTATAGAGTCAGTATTTGGTAGTAAGTCACTCTTGAACATTACACTCCTTCACTTTCGTGTTTGAATGGGTTGGGAAATCCACTTACCTATCTATTGATCACACCTCCTTGAAAGTATTCATACTCGTTTTTTATCTAATATTGAGTTTGTGCTACGAACTCTATATAGTGTGGCCAATATGTTGAAGAGAAGTTTAGCCTCAGTTAAAATCTTTTGTAGTACTTATAGCCTTCTTTATCATCAACTGTCCTCGAGTCAGTCCTGAATTACTTTGTTAATCTCAAAATATTGATATATGTTTCATGGTGTTGATGGGGGATACATCAAGGCCCTTCGGCGACAAGTCACTTCCTATCGACGTCAACACATTATCTAGGAAGTTGACTTACAAACTCCCTTTAGTGCCTTGGAACTTGCATGCCTCAATGGCAGATATCCTCACTTTCGATGGCAAATTCACATCATTGGTCTTCGATCAGAAGATTCTATGAGTGTTTAACTTCAGATAATTCATTCACACTTCATATATTGTACTAGTGTATCTTCAAGGCCATTAACATTATTGGTGGTTCATATCACATCTATTAATGGTCCTCATCATTGACCGGTAATCAGATGGTGTTTACCGTATTTGACTTTGACACATTCATTCAAATGGTTAGACTCATACTATTGAGTGGTAGTGACGAAAACCATGCATCTAGTTCCATCCATCTAGGTTGTGAGGAGTTTCCATGAATGATGTATAGATCCACACTGTATGATGATGTTTATGTTCATATTGAGTCTATCCAATCATGGATCTATGATGTATGTCTCATGGCCATGACTTTGGTTTCTTTAGATGGATATTTGCACATTTCCATACTTAGGTCTACAAGTTTTTTACATACTATAATGAGTATGGGAATATCTACTTCAGAGATGATCTCATGATGATATTGTACTGGAACCTTTGATTGTTGATTTTTAGGTCTACAACCAATCAGTCTTTGATCTGAACTTTCGCATGATAAAGCACTTCAGCCTTCATATATAACTTTTAAATTTGTACTTTATGTGGAAATATGTTACACATCATTTTGTCACACTGAGGCAAAAGACACTAAATTCAGGTCTCTCGCTATCTAATGAACCCTTTTCAACATTAGCCTACAAAAATGGAAGAAGAATCATTCTAAGAAATACAAGAATCTCATATTACATTACTAAAAATCCTAATTTTAGTCGTCATCGCATCTTTCCTATTGTTAAAGTGTAATGTCACACTTGTCACTATTAAAAACATGTAATTATCAACATAGTTTGTTGGACCAAAAAGTGTGATGACAACTATACATTGGTAAAAATAAGAAGTAAATTATAAAATGTGCGTTCAAGAATCTTCTTTAAACTAAATGAAATCAAGTTCACATCTATCTAGGAATTATCCCCACTTTGATGGACCCTGTCCCACTCATTATGGATCATGTCTCCCCTCATTGTGGATCTCACCCCTTTAGAAGTGGCTTTACAACCTCTTCTCTTCTCCTATAAACACAGAACATGCCAAAGGGGAGGGGGTTGGCTTTTTTAAGTTTCTAACTTATGCATCCATGTTGGGGAAGTGAAGGTTTGTCTTGCTAAAGGGAGGATTGGAATATGATTGAAGTGAAAACCTATTTCATTAAATAAGTAAGTCATGTTCAAACTTTACTAGAGAAAGATAGTATGCATTGTCATGTTTGTTCTAGATTTGTTCATTGAGTCTAAGGAGGTTTCTGCAAGAGGGATTTGTCCAATAACATATTGTATGAATATATTGTGCCTAAGTGTTGAATAGTTTCTATTAACACCACCATTTCTGTTATATTCTCTATTATTCACTTTTGTTGTTCTTCCTATGCCAACATGGTACTAGACTAGAATTGTTGGGTTCTTCATCAAGGTTTTTCACAAAGATTGAAACTAGTGATTTTGATGTAGATTTTTTGTGTATGTACTTTTTATGGGTATGATAAAGGGTTCTATTATGTTGCAATGTTATTGTTTATGAGATATTAAGTACAATATGTGGGAGGATAATAGTCCATCACACAACTACTCAAATTAAATTCAATTGGAAATTTTATAATTGTTTCTATTAATTAAATAAATAATATTTATTTGTTGTTAATAGGGTTTGTCTGAGGTGGTTGGGAGAAATTTTGTTATCATCCCTGCTCATGTTCAATCCCTTCATGTGGCATGTTTAGCTCATAATGGTAATTACTTGTAATGACTTAACTTGAGCCCCTGTGGAAAGTTCTAAAACCCTATCCCATGCATCCATTCATGGGTTCTTCCTTCAAAATGGATGTGTGCCCTCTTCTCCCCTCCTCCACCTAACATTAAGGCCTTTAATTCCCTAGACTTCCCTCTTCCATACTCTACCAAAGCAATTCCTTCTTGATTTGTAGAAAATATTTATGAAATCCCTAAGGCACCTATGCATGTAGCCCAATACACGGAAATGGCTCTTAGATTAGTTGATCAAGGAATCATTGGTCAATTCATCAATATATGGTCATCACCAAAAACCTCCCTCTCTTGGATTGACAAAAAGTAATTCCCTTAAATCAAAGGGAAACTCTCGCTTTCCTTTCATAGTTGGGGTTTTTTCACATTTCTATGTGAAGAAAAGGAAAATTAGGACTTGATATTTAAAATAAGCTTGCATATATTGGAAGCCCAAGGTTTATATATAAACTAATGGAACCCTTATTTAAATACTCATAATGATATATCCTCAATGGTCTCCATTTAGGTTAAAATCCCTCACCTCCCTCTACATTGTTGAAACAAAGAGACCCTCATAAACATTAGCAACTCTTTATGGAAAATATTGACTATGAAAAACCCCAATATGGTATGTTTTCTTCTACTTGAATTTATGTAGAGATAGACCTTGAAAAATACCTCCTTGAAGTTATCCAATTATCTCTTAATAATTGAAACTTCATCCAACAAGTTGATTATGACTGAATTCCATTCAAGTGCAAAATATGTCATGAATATAGTCATTTTGCCAAGAATTTCCCCAAAACTATCAAAAGAAAACACTTGGAGGACAAGGTAAACAATGGAAACAACCCAAATATGAAGAGGCTCTACAAAACAATATGGACCCCAAAAAAATCTTCAAGCCTCGAATGCACCCTCTAGAGTTTATCCTGGGACCCTCCTCTCTCTGCTTGAGACGAGGAATCCAAATCCCACTCCAACAACAAAACCTAGAGGACTCTTTCAGGGAATAGATATAAACCTTTGGTGGACCCTTAATCAAAATTTTGAGGAGCATCAATAAGGTGGAGAAAATTCAACATAAATTCCACCGCTTATTGGACCTCAAATCTAGATAGGGGATGGCATTGATCCGGCTGGGAAATCTATATCTCTCTAACAAATGTGCAAAATCCATCAGGAAACCCATTATTTGGCTCAACATCAACAGATGAAAAATCATATTAAATAGAAAATGTCACCGCAACAGGTAGAAATGGGACAAAATTCCAACTTGGACAAATAAGATGTAATATCCCTTAGTTAAATATTCTAGCACAAATTAGAAAAAAAACTTTAAAGTTATCTTTTATGTATTTTTTGTTAGTGTAAAGATTTCATAGAAGTATACCAAAAATAATTCACTTAAGTCACTGGTGACAAGTCATCCTAACAACAAGATGTAGCTGCTTATTATGCTTCAGATTTGCAAGAAAAGCGACAAAATTCTGCAAGAAAATATTTGATGCAAGCCCAAAACATATAGCAGCAGTAAAAAGAAGTGTAATAACCTAAAAGAAAGACTTCAAATGAATAATAATTTTATTGAAAGACATGGTGAAGAATATCTACAACATGGGTCTATAAATCCCCCTCCATGGGATGTATCCTTTTGATATCCTTGTGCTTCAACGATCTTGTTTTTCTCTCTCAAATATGCAAAAAACGCAAAAGCAAGATGGAACTTAAGTGGGAGCTCAAATGTCATAATATGATAATGGTGACGATGATAATGATCATGGTGAAGAATGAATGGAAAACCCTCTTATTTATAACAGAGTATTGAGCTAGATTAGGAAATGGAAAATAATAAAATATTATTGACCAAATCAAAATCTAATTGTTAGGAATAGTTTATTATATTTGTTGGAGAGGGAAAAGATATTCAAAATGGTCAAATATCTTTATTTAGAAAATGGTTGAAGTAATTAACAAATAAAATGATTTATTAATCACTTTGTCAAGATTAAGAAAGGTGTGAATTAGAGATAATTGTTAAATAGTGAGTTAACAATTATTAAATAGTAATTATTTAATAATTCTAATGTGATTTAGTCAAATGTGACAATGAATAATTATCAAATAATGATTTAATAATTATACCTAGAGAAAATTAAATAAATAACGATTTATTCAATTATTCTCATGGGGTTTTTAAATTTTAATCAGAAATAATTTAATAAAAATTGTTTACTAAATTATTTCCTATGGTGAAAGTGATTTTATTATGGTAAAATTAATCTTACATGGTGTATTTTGATCCACCTAGTTAGAAATGCCTATGTGATCATTTTTTAGGTGATAACAAAATGCCCCCCAATGTACGAGTGGTAGGAGCAAATTGTATGACCAAAATACATTGTAGGTTACACTTCCATGAGACACTAAAGGGGGGAGAGAGAGAGAGATAGTTGAAGCAATACAAGGAAGGACGAAGAAATGGAGGGGGAGAGACCTACTAATATGATATAAGTCTCCTCCTATTTTGGAGTACATGATCTTAAATGAGTCAGGGCATGCATAGCCACACCCGACGAGATGACTAAATACAAATGATAATGGTGCACCCAACAATGTGAGCTGAGAAAAAAATTACATGATACATGATATGTTGGCATCCATGGGCCAAAAAGTGATAAAATAATACAATGAGTCCCATATACCTAATATGTATGGAAAAACATAAGTCAGGACTGAATACAATAACATCTTAGTACATGAGATATAATGCCCCTCAAGTTTTCATGGTGAGGGGGAATCACAACCAAAGAAGCCTTGTTGAATAGGAAAGGGCTTTGAAGATGTGGGATCATCTAAATGAGGCATGCATGTTGTGGGTGTTGCAAGTGGCGGGAACCGAGCCAGTAAAATTTATGAAACTGCATCTGAAGTTGGATCATGAGATGCATACATCCAAGCATGTGGGGGGATACTTACAGGCCCACCACCTCATGAGGTCCAGAACAACTCACACACATTCGGTAAATACTAGTATAATTTGCTGGTATGATTCTCGATCATGTGATAATGAGCTCGAGTCGAGCACGTGAGAAATAACCAAGTTAAAGGGAAATGATGATTCCATTTTCTTGATCTGAGTTACCGAACAATGATGAAACCTGGAACCAAGGTACACCAGCCCCTAGACCACTCCACTAGAATAAATGTGTTCAAGTAAACAGAAGAGGGCTCACTAGAGGCGAGGCAATGAGGACTCATCAACAAAGGCACGAGGGTCATAGTGATTTTACTAATGGACTGACACCAGGGATGATGATGTAAGGAGATAAGATGAGAGGTGGAATGTTGACTACCCTTGTCAGAGCATTATATGCACGATTGACCTAGAAATGACTAACTCGATTCCAAAGGGAATGGTCAATTATTCAAACGAAGGCTTTTCAAAGACAGAGCAGTATAGTTGGAGGCCAAATATGAGAATAATGGGATGAATGTGACACAAATATGGATGATATATTGTAACAGGAATCAAGGAGACTTAGAACATACTCCATGGATGCAAGGGTGACTCATATTTGATTCTCTGAACAAGGGTGACTTGATGTTGTTGCCACATGGGAGAGGCCGAAAGGGGGCCATAAAAACATGAGTAAATAATGGTTACTCATGATGAAAATTGGCACATAATTTAACAAGCGCAAAGGAAAAGTGGTACTAGAGTACAAGTGACTCATATGAATAAATTTGGATTTGATGGGTGGCAAAGTGAGACCTCATGGAAAAATGGCTTCCTACAGAAGTGTCAAATTACCAAAAGAAAAAAGAGACCCATTATATCACTCAGTGAGAGATTTCCAATAGTGTTGATGATTCATCAAACTGAGCTATGGTTTGGTTGCAATGGGCGACGGAAAAAACTAGGGTTTTTCCTATAAAATGGCTTCTTGCCCCCAAATCCAATTCATTTGCATAGTGAGTTGTTGGATAATTTGGAGAAGAGGAAAATTTCCTAAACCTTGTGGAGATCACAGCGGGAAAACCAACCATCAAAATTCAAGATCTATGACTTTTAGGTAAATGGCCTTACTTGTCTAAAAATGACCTTAATGCTTCTTGGAAGGATGGTTCATGGTGAAGAATTAAGGAAGGAAAAATGAGGGAATGAACTACTAGAGGAGGTCTAGAATCATCCCCACCCACAAATTCAAACATGGGGACTGGATGGTAAATGTGGTATCACATAAAGTAGAATATTTGAAGACATGGTATCAAGCATCTACGATATGTGATGTGAATATGACTCGTTGGAGAGGCTTGTAGGACAAAATATCGAAGGAATGAAAGGATAATTGACCACACCTTGATCGTTCGGGTCTAAGCCAAGACAAATAATGATTGAGTGAGAAAGTGGCTAGGGTGGCCATCATGCCCCCAAGAATTGGGCACTACCCCAAACATATGTGATGGAGGAGACTAATCGGGTATGCAAAGGTGTGAATGATTCCCCTAGCTACATGAGTATGTGGAGCGCCATTGTGTTCCAATTAATAAGGAATTCAATCACTCGGCCCTACTAGCATGAGATCCTTTAGAGGATGATGAGTGGATGAAGGGGCATGGGTGCGCCCTAGATTTGTATGGATGGATGTAGCATGTTATGGACATGTCGAATGTATTTATAATAGTGTACTCTAAACACATTTTGATGATGTGGTTCACCATTTGTTGTTTATGGTTGTCTTCTTGTGGGAAGAATGTATGATGGGTACAGTATGAGAAAGGAAATGGTGGATTACCAATCTAACTTAGCATTGCATATATGAATAGAATGGACTGAATTTCTGGGTTCACACGCATGGTGTCACTATACCAAAGAGTGGCTTTGGATATAATGAATTGATGCTCACCTAGATGACACAGTGGTTGAAAAACAACAATGTCTAAGGTATTGGGTTGTTGATGCAAGATGAAGGAATGACTAACTAGATCATCCCTAGAGTGACCTGAAGTGATATGAGACTCTATAAATTCTTCTAAATGGGTAAGAATAATTATACTAGGGTCTACACTACCAGATGCACTATGAGGGTTGGGGAGAATTTATATTCTTAGATTCTCAAAAATGGATTCCCACTTACCCAAAGATTGAGTGGAAATGTAATCGCCACAAGGTGGATGTGGTTTGAATTCATGGGGTCAAAGTAAGGGGTGATGGAATCATTCATCATCATGAGAGACATGGTTCACATACACAACATCTCTTATGTGATATTGATGAATAGTAGATGTGACATCTACCGATGTTGAGACCAAAGTGTCTTCCGAAGATGGTTCGAAAGAAGCACAATAGTAAACTACTAAAGAGTCTGAATATATTGATCCCATGGATGACGACATGTAGAGAATAGGAGTGAAACTATCTATCATCTCAGCATCAGGAGGGGGAATCAAAATGGTGGATTGGAAAACCTTTTGTTCTAGCAAAGCAGTGGGGCTAGAACCTGCATGCAGAGGAGAAGTGGAATCACTACGAGCGACATCTAAGTCGCGAAGTTCTTGAAGTGTATCATGAAAATTCGAGATGGGGACATTGGTGGGAATAATGGCCATAGTTATCACACAAAGCACAAGAGGGATTCTTGCATAAGGATTTTTTCTTTTTGGTGGACTTAGGTAAGGTGACATGGACGTATGCAATGTTAGAGTCTGGGAAAGTATCAGAGACCATGTTCTTAATATGAGGGAGTTCAAGACAATTATTAGTGGCATGCCTATCAACATCACACAAAGCGCATGGAGGAGTAGGCTTTGGCAGTTTTGGAGAAGCAGGAATTGGTTAGGGTGCCTTGTATTTGGTTCCCTTTTTCTGGGCTCCCTCCCCTTAGCAGATTATCTTGCAATAGGAGTGACTTCCTGTTGATGTTGTTGTGGAACTTAAGCAAAGGAAGGGGTAGGAACAATAGTTTGAACTAAGGTAAAATCTATGTAAGGTTTGATTTGATTAGGAGGAGTGTTTGCAGGAGGATCAATGTACCATACTAGGATCCCCAAGGTAGTGTTACGTAGACTCAATGTAGCCATAACAGGGGTAGAAAAGATTCCTGGTGATGAGAATAAGAAAGGTATCTAACTGGGTTAATGACCTGGGGGAACTTCTCATGGATGGTTAAGACATGAGGAATGGTTCTGGGTTGAAAAGGAATAGGAGAGATAGTAGTAGAAGGAAATAGGCCTAGAGGAATTGTACCTAAAGGTTGGGTTGAGTTGGGAGCAGGAGGTTGTGAAGGGGTTGGCTGCTGAGAAGGCGTACCAGACTGCTTTGTTGTGGCCTTTGACGCTTGAAGCATGCAAACATTGGACGAGATAGCTTAGAAGGGGTAGGCGTTGGGTCATATTAATCCCCAAGCAACGTGGAATATTTTTAGACTCCATAAGAAACATCAGTTAAGGAAGTGATAGTCTTATTTCCAGTCATCGATGAGATAGTGTTCTAAGGAGATGTTTGAGACTGAGGGTCATAGTAAGTCAACTGATCGATAGTGACAATATTTACATTGTAAGGAAATCACATATTATGAAAGACAACAGATGCAACAACAAACATGGAATATGTGTAACTATAACCCAACAAGATGTTATAATCTAATGGGGCATCAATGACTTCAATATCGATCAAAACAATCTTACTAGCAAAAGTAATGGGACATTTGTGATATAAACCAAGGGGTGAATTCCCCAAGCACAAAGAGTTATAGTGGATGGGGACAGGTCAAGGGAACCAAGTTGCTTCCAAACACTAGTGACCATCATACGTGTGGATGCGCCTTCATCTATAACACATGATGGATCGTGGTGTTCTTTATGGAGTCAGGTATTTGAAATGAAATTAAGGAAGGAAGGGGGGGGACGTTCCGCTTTGTCAATGTTAAAGACAATCAGATGATCGTCAAAGGGATCCACAATCCCTAAAGAAGATAATATATATTTTCATTAGGATGGGCATGTCTGGAGGAATTCCAGCATTGACATTGTAGCATGATATTGTGCCACGTCATGTACTATACTATACGTATGGGTGACTTTAGAAAAAGCGTCATTTCGATGTAATGGACCTTTGGGGATATTGGGGGGTACCTCAACTTTAGGTAGAGAGATATGCAAGGTGTCATTTGGTGACGACAGAGGCTCAGTGGAAAATTTGGGCTAGGAATCAATCGCTAACTTCATGTGAAAATTCTTGAATCTAACACATCAGAAACCCCTACTGCAATTACTGGTTTACTATCTCCTACTTGTACTTTACATTAACAAGTTTTTTATTTGCATAAACATTGAAGTAAACACTATTGCAGCCTTCACAGATATAGAGATCATACACTAAAATAGATAGAAACAATAAGAGAAGGGACACTATTATTTTTGGATAATCTTCCCCAGAAAAACCTAATTCGGGAAAAATGGTGCAACATATAGAGTGTTTGGATTATTAAGAAGATTTCGTGAATACAAGTAGGGTGCCAGAAATGGCTCACCTAATAAAGAATATCCTTGGAAGTAGTACCTTTATCTGGAGACAGATATTACAGCAAATCAGCAACTGGATGATCAAGCCCCATAGTGACTCTGGTTGTTCCTTGTGCTGGACAGCGAAAGCTGCTCCAAGCACTTCTCTGGAGCTGCGTCACTCCTTCAGGATCTGTGTCTTCCTCTCCTGGCTTAGGATCTCCTAATCCGCTCCTTGTCTACCCCACATAATCTCCCAGCACTGCCTCTAAAGCCCTCTACAACTTTTGCGTCAGCCTCTACAACCCTTTGCGTCCTTTGTGCCATCTCCTACGACCTCTGCGTCATCCTTTCTTGGGCCTGCGTTGTCTATCCTGACACTGTGTTGTCTGTCTTCTGTGTAATATTTAGCCTTAGATGAAAAACCCTTGCTGAACTTCCCATCACTGCAACTCTGATCACTAACTTGATTTCCTCAGCAAACCTTGCCCTAGAAAATCAAATTCTTGATCTCTCTTGGTGTGTCTCTAACTGACCCTCAAGCCTCCTCTTATACTTTTCCTGTTGACAAATCAACGGTTGAGATTAAGTCCCTAATCAATGGCTAAGATTAGAACTAGCTTTATCCTCGTCAGTTAGAACTTTCTCACCCATATTTTATTAATACACATTAATAGTTTTATTTTCCTAAGTTTAGACTTAGGAACCCTTTAAAAATATTAATTATTTTGATAACTCCTCATCCGGGTAGAATTTATCCAAACGATTTCTGGGTCTTGGAGATCTCATGTTCCTAAGCCTCCCCACCAATTTTTAAGGCTAGAGCATGTTAACACCCAGGTTGTTCTCTTTGACTCCCAAGAGAATACGGCCGGGGTAACCACTAACCAATCTTTGGGCTACAGCTTCTAGCCCAGCTGCAGTCAGAGAGGGCTCTCTCTATTAGTTTTGTCACTACTTTCAGTGAGGGTCTTAGGCTAGTTGTGAGGTGAGTTTTTGGTTGTTTTTGTGTGTTTGGTTGGGAGGATGCTTCTGATTCCTTTAGAGTATATCAGCAGGCAAGATTAGTCCATTGGGCAATGGGGTCTAGGACTGTTTTCTCTTGAAATCTTGATTTCGGTGAGGAGGAAAGCTACAGGGCCTGTATGCATTTCATGAAACAAACTGTAAATAGTGAGCATGAGGTGAATACAACTAGCAATGAGCAATTAAGATTTCCTTACTTAAGCTGTATATTCGTGGATGAGGCTTGTTATCTAGGAGCAATGACTTGAATTCCTAAAACAACAATACACAGTGATGATATGGTTATTTAAAGGTAGCAGTTAAGAATTACGCTTTAAAACACCTTATCAGAAGAAAACATATGAGATAGTTCAGATTGAGCTCAGGGTAGTCAATGACTAAGTCCTGAGACTATCCTTTTTCTTTACTATCTAGAGATCAAACGAATAGAAAACATGAGATACCTATGGGATTACAGGAAACACAGCTGAAATAAAGAGTCATGAGAAAAACTTATTTGAACCATGTAATGCACAGGAATCTTGCCACTTTGAGCTACACACCGCCAAGAGATCAATAGACCAACATCTTTGTAGAAATCCCACTGCCTTTGTATTAAACTGTCTAAAGGTTTGCAATCTCAGAGATACAGAGAAGATATCAGGAGAATTTCTTACATCCGGAGTCCAACCCTTCTAAAAAAATGCGAGGGTCAATATATAGAGTTTACATACAAAAATATCTCAGGAATGAAGTCATCTGAGAGGAAAATATCTCTTACACTTGTACAAAGAAAGTGGCTGAGAAGTTATTACAAGTATAAATGATAGTAAAGGCCTTTAACTGCTGTCAGGATAGCTTTTGACCTTTAAGTATTGCGGAGTTTAACTGCGCGGCTTTTTCATAAATGAAGCATTGAAGTGCTTTGTTACTTTTGATTTTCTGTATCTCTCTTGCCCCTGCCACCTGTACCTGCTGATGCTGCTGTTGATGCCGAGTACCTGTGCTGAGTTGGCTCAGCGCTTTTATGCTTGCTGACATGGCTTTGTTCACCTGTAGATGCAATGTGGACTGTACTACTGCAGAAAAGTTTTGCTTGCTTAGCCTTGGTTCAAAAGTAGCTGTATCAGGTCCTGCCAAGTATTTGGAGGAGGAAGCTGGTGCCTCAAAATTGACCCTATGGTCTCATCTGCTTCTGTGTATTTATAGAAATCGGGAGGCTTATCAAATAAATGTGCTACCTCATTTTTAATAAAAAACAAATTGTCTAATTTATTGAAAAGAGCTTGTCCTGTTAATGGGCCTGCTGTAGATGACCCAGGAGCCTCAGCAATCTGCATGGCTGAAAAAGTGCTTATTCTTTTTATGTACTTCTCATAAGAGAGAAGTTTTCCTAATTCTTCTAAACTAGGAAGCCCTTTGTCCTGCAGGGCTGTGAACCTATTCTGGAACTTGTGTATATCTGCCTGCATATCATGGACCTTCCTGTCCAGGGTCTGAATTAGGTTCCTCATTGTTGTAGTTCTTTTGATTAAGGAAATGGTTTCAGTTCTATTAGAAATTCCCATTCTTATTAGCTGAGAACCAGTCCTATAGTTAAGGACCTCAATCATCTTGGGGGCAAGGTCGGCCATACCTCCTAGAGCATCTCTTGCTCTGTACAGTTCTTTCTTTGCCTTGCCAATTAGTCCTATCTGCTCATATATAGCTTCGATGTACTCCCATTGGTTAGTGATTGCTTGTCCAATGGCAGTCCATATCACTTGCTTGACTTCTGCTGTTACTTTCTCAAAATTGAGCTGTTTTTCCAGCTCTGCAATATTCTTCTTTAGGGCTTTTACTTCCCTCTCTCTCTCAGCCACGTTCTACTTAGATTTATCATATTTTTCCTCTATTTTTGCTAAGCTTTCCTTGGCCTTGTTTAGCTCTGTCATTTGAGCTTCCAGCACTTGAATTTCCTGCCTTAACTTCTGCATATCTAGGCTCTCGGCCTGCTCTGTTGGTGGTGCTGTAGTGGTTGGCTCTGTTGTAGTTGCTTCTGTTGTGGCTGGAGCTTTTTCTGCTGGAGTTGTTTTTGATGCCTGCTGTGGAGGGATGTCCTCTTTAGGGGTCTCTTCTAGGTTTATTTTCTCTGTGGGTGGTTTAGAAGATTGCCCTTGTTCTCCCTTCTGTATAGCTACTTCTAGGGTGTTCTCTGTATCCAGCAGCTTTTGTTGGGTGTCCACCAGTTCCTTATACAAATTCATCAG
>APFE031356763.1:80857-115741 GCA_000404065.3 Pinus taeda | reverse complement strand
AAAAAATTCCAACTCATATGCTACTTCTCCCACTTTTTGGATGACTTTGTATGGCCCATAAAATCATGACTTCATTTTTTCTATACCTTTCTATTTGAAGGTCGATTTTCTATAAGGTTGTAGGCATAAATATACCATGTCTCCCTCCTCAAAAATCCTCTCAATTCGATGCTTATTAACATATATTTTTTATGGTTTTTTCTCATATGTAAATTATCCTTGAGAGCCTTGAGGAAATCTTGGCACTCTTGGATCCAGTCCTTAGCCTTTGGGGCCCAACTATCTCCAAATACCAACTCTACCAATGAAAGGCCATTGTATCCATATAAATACCTAAATGTTGACATCCTAATTGGCATGCGATATTTGGTATTTTAATAGTACTCTCCAGGGTGCAGCCATTTTACCCAAGCCTTCTATTGCCCTGTCACATTGTTCCTCAAGTAATCCTCTAGCTATTTATTAATTATTTATATATGTTTATTGGTATGGGGATGATAACTCATGCTAGGAATGATATTGTACCTACTAATCTGAAGAGTTCCTGCCAAAATACACCCATAAATTTTCTATCTTTGTCACTGAAAATGGTTGATCCAGGTGGATATCTAGACACTAGTGGCATGGAAACGGCTCAAAATTCAAAGTGGTAGAAAGACAATTAACTTAACATCAGATCGAAGTGCTTGTCACCCTGATTCCAACTGTGTGAACGACACTCCAAACCAAGTCTGGATGAGGAAGATAGAGGCAATCAAAGTTGGGTTGACTTTTTGCTGACTGAGCAGGATTAACAAAGACACAATTTGAACTTTCCAGCAAAAGGGATCCAGCCAACTCCGGCCAAATTCCAAGTGAAATTGTCACCTGGTTAGAATGACTCCTTCGATCAAAATCTGAATTTTCAAAAATAACCAGGTTGTTTTATTTAATAAAAAAAATTAAAAAAGGGTGGTGGGCCACCAACCCCGCCACCCCAAACATGGTCACCGTAATAAATTTTTGGAGGGGCGGGCCATGACCCTTGGCCTCTCCCCCATCCCATAGACTATTTTAACAAAGCACAGAGTTTGGGTGGGCTGGCTCTTGGGGCACAGACCCAGTCCCGTTTCAAACGAACCACAAGCAAGAAAGGTGGGTCGGCCCTTGGGGCACGGACCCAACCTCCCACCCACCATATATTAATGAAGACCCTCGGCAGTAAGTGGAGTGGGAAGGTTGCCCAAGGCGGGCCCAACCCAATCTGTTTTAAAAATAAAAGATTTGGTATGTAAAATAAGGAGGAGGCGAGGTTTGACTGCCCGACCTCCTTTGTAACAAACTGATCTCAAACCAACTCCGCCAACATGATTCTTGTAAACTATGTCCAATTTTTTATTTAAAAATACAGTTCATCAGTGTGCCCAGGCAGAGGAGCAAGCGCATGTAGTTCGAGGCAGATTTTTGGAGGAGGGCCAGATTTTCACTTTGTCAGATTTTGATAAATTTTATATGGTTTCAGCATTTCTCGGTGCCACAAATACAATGACGTTGTCCGTTTCTCCATAAAAGTTCTACATTTTTCAGCCATTTTTCAGTATGGAGGTATAAGACTCCTTTTTTGTAATTGATGCTTGTACTCTTCTTTCTCATGTCACTTAATGAATGAAGGCCTCCCCATTGATCAAGCAGGGCTCAGAGACGTAGTCCAAGTTGGACAAATTCTGTTATCAAGTCTTGTCTTCTTTCATGCTTTATGTGTTTCTCCTCTTCTCTCTTTTCACATACTGGTTCATGGATACCCGAGTCAGTGGGTAGCCGCTACGTCCAGGGATGTTTAACACTGAGTGGACGCCACCCGAAGCGCATCAACACCCCTCAACCTATTTACTGACCTGACCCCAAGAGCTTTCGAGATTCGCATGTAATTCATTAGCCTGGGGCTTTTCTCCTCTTCTCTCATGTGCACATTAAATTTTTATGTTAAGCTACAATTTATGCATGTAATTCATTAGCCTGGATCAAGTGGTATCATAGCAGGTCTTTGTAGATGTGAATTTCATGCTTGTATGCTAACAAGAAACGGGGTCTGAAGAGGCGAAGGGAAACTAAGGTATTTCGATCCTGAAGCGGGGTGTGCACATCGAAGGAGAAACATGGCAGATGAAGAGGCTTGTAATGAAGAGGAGTGCAATTTCTGCAAAACCTTCTATACAATGGAAAAAAATGTCAGTCAATTGCTTTCAAGGATGGAGAAAACAAAAGAGATAAATCTAGAAGAACAAGGTTCAGTGCATGGAAATGGTGAATAAGAAACCCCTTCTTCTCCTTCCATGGGTGAAAGTTATTCTTCCTCTCATCACCATCATCATAGAAATTCAAGGGATGCATCTAAGAAACCTTTCTTTAAATTAGATGTCAAATTCGAGCTTCCCATGTTTAACAGTGAAAGTAATGCAGAAAATCTTAATAACTGGATTAGGCAGATTGAAATCTAATGCAGGATTCAACAGATTGAAGAGGACGAGGCAAAGATTCAGCTGGCCTCTCTTTGGCTGAGTAGCACCGCTCTCGTTTAGTGGGAAAGAAAATTGCGAAGCAGTAAGAGTGTGGGTAATCTTCTTTCCTCATGGCCTAGTTTCATTTCTACATTAAAGGAACAATTCTATCCCTTGGGTTATAAAAAAAAGCCTTAATGGAATGGAAATACTTAAGGCAAGGTAGAGGTTAGGATGTTCAAAGCTTTACAAAGGAATTTAGAAAACAAGCACGTAATTTTGGCATTGCACTTGACTCACCTGAAGTAGTAACTAAGTATATCGGATCATTGCATAGTTACCTTAGACATTCATTATTATTGTTTGAACCAACTACTAATGACTTGGCCAGTGTAAAGGCCATCCATCTTGAAAACAAGGGAAAAAATGAAAGAGGTGATCATTTCAAGAAACCACCTTTCAAACCTCCAGATGGAAAACCCAAAGTGAAAGGAAAAGGAAAGGAGAAGAGGACGACATCAACCAAGAAATATGAAGGAGAAAGACCTTATTGCACTCACTGCAAAAAAGGAAGGTCATGACGACAATCATTGTTGGAAACTGTACTCGAAAAAGAGACCAAAGAAGTATGGAGGAAAAGGCAAGCAGAAGACAGTGGCAACTATGCAGCAAGACTTTGGATCCGATTCGAGAGATGAAGCATTGATCACAGTAGCAGGAACAAAAGGTACTCCTACACCTCATGTTAATTCTGAATCACATGAAGGCACTAGTTCAATAAATCAGTCTCTTCCTAATGAACGAAAGAGAATTGAACTATTTCATATTAGAGTTATCAAAAATCATACAAAAGTGGTAACTCTATTTGATACCGGATCCCAAGCAAACTTAATTTCAGAGGCCTTGGTAAAGAAGCTAGGCTTAGAAACCAAACCACGTCCAAATCCTTACCCACTTAGATGAATACGTGATAAAGCAAAAATGAACGTAACTATGCAATGCAAGGTTAAATTTGTGATCGCTTCTAAGTTAGTGGATGAGGTGAAACTTGATGTGATACCATTGGATATCTATGGCATGGTGTTAGGGAGTCCATATCTATATGATAGAAAGGCAATCTTCTTCCATGATTAAAACAAATACCAAATCACAAAAGATGGGGTAGAATATATTGTAAGGGCTCATCAAACTAAAATCAATGCCAGCCTTGTAAGTGTAGGACAAATGAAGAGGTTGGTGAATTCTAGCAAGGGTTTCATCCTTATGGTTGTAAGGGGGAAAGATGCAGAATTATCCGATGCTTTCCAGGGTTGTGATCATGTGCATAAAAAGGAATTATGTGAATTAATTTCTAACTATGATGAGATTTTTCAAGAACCAAGGGGATTACCTCCGAAGAGGGAAATCCAACATGAGATCCATTTGCAGCATGACACTCCTTTACCAAATATTGGCATGTATAGGATGTTGACCATTGAGATGGAGGAGATCAAAAAGCAGGTGCAGGAACTATTGAACCAAGGGGTCATCAGACCGAGCACTTCTCCATGCGCTCACTGATTGTCTTAGCGTCGAAGAAAGATGGCACATGGAGGATGTGCATGGATTATCGAGCACTAAACAAAAACACGATGAAAAATCGTTACCCTTTTCCCTGCATTGATGACTTACTAGATTATTTAAAGAATTCTATCTATTTCATCAAATTGGATTTGTGTAGTGGTTATCACCAAGTCCGAATTGTAGAGCAAAATGTGTGGAAAATCTCCTTCAAGACCAAACAAGGGTTGTTCGAATGGATGGTGATGCCATTCATACTTTGTAACGCTCCAACCACTTTCATGAGGGTCATGAATGATCTCTTTAGGTCTTTCATTGATGAATTTGTTCTTGTATATCTATATGATATTCTTATCTTTAGTAAAAGTTGGAATGAACATGTATGCCATGTGAAGAAAGTGCCTGATGTATTGAAAAAAGAAAAACTCTATGTAAAATTGTCAAAGTGTGAGTTTGGGAAAACCTCTTTGGTTTACCTAGGTCATATTGTTGGTCATGGTCAGCTAAAAATTGATCCTTCTAAAGTTGAAGCAATTGTAAGTTGGCCTAAGCCTACTAGTGTAACCGAGGTTCACAGCTTTTTAGGTGCAATACAGTATTGGAGGAGATTTATTTCCAATTTCTCTATTATTACAACACCTCTACACGCATTGACAAGTGTAGAGCAAGTCTTTCAATAGGGAGGAAAGCAGCAGAAGTCCTTCGAAACATTGAAAGAAAATATCAGCACTGCATCCGTCTTGGCCTTACTAGATCTCCAACAGTCATTCGAGATCGAGACAGATGCCAGCAGATATGCCATGGGAGCTGTACTGATGTAGCAAAAGAAGCCGATACGTTACCATTCAAAGAAATTCTCTCAGGTTGTGATAAACTATCCCACTTATGACAATGAGTTATATGCCTTGGTCCAGAGTGTGAAAAAGTGGAAACACTACCTGATGGGCAAGGAGACCATCATCCATACGAATTATTATCCCTTGCAGTATCTTCAATCACAAACCAGGTTGCAGAAGTCTCGTCATTTTAGGTGGATTGGTTTTCTTCAGTAGTTCATCTGGTAATAAATTATAAGAAGGGCACTAGCAACAAAGTGGTCGATATGCTATCTCGCCCTCCTATTTCTGCTTCCATTATTTTGCATAATACTTCGTTATCTTTTGAAAGTTATGCTGAACAATATGCTAACAATGATGACTTTAAGGAGATTTATGTAAAACTAACCCATGGTTCATAGGTGGAAAACTATCACTTGCAAGGGAAATTGTTGTATCACCTTGGAAAATTATGCATACCCACAGGAGAAAGGGTACATGTAATCCAGGAGACCTACACCTCCCTTATGTCTGGTAATTTTGGTGTTGAAAAAACTTTGTGTCATGTACAAAGATTTTGTTTTTTGCCTCATATGAAGAACATTGTGACTTGCTATGTAAAGGGATGTGTGATGTGTTCTATTTCAAATCCCTCTAATAGAAAGCTCAGGCTCTACACACCACTCCCTATTCCAAGTCATCCATGGGAAAGTGTGTCGATGGATTTTGTAGGAGGTTTTCCTTTGTCTAGAAAAAGTCACGACATTTGTATGTCGTTGTTCACCATTTTAGTAAGATGTGTATTTTAATGCCTTGTAAAAAGAAGATCACTACAGAGCAGACTGCTTATCTTTTCTTTCAGCATGTTTGGGTCCATTTTGGGTTGCCACATCGATTATGTCAGATCGGAACTCTCGCTTTCTCGGAGAGTTTTGGACCAGCTTATGGAAGATGATGGACACCAAGTTGAAAAGAAGCATGACATTTCATCCATAGACTAATGGATAGACAGAGGTTGTCAACCGCACGGTGGTACACTTGTTGTGAGGCTATTGTGGGAAACATCCCAATTTGTGGGATGAGAGTCTTCCATATGTGCAGCATTCCTAAAATCAAGCAGTGCACTCATCTATGCATCGTTCACCATTTGAGACTTGTTTTGGCTACCTACCAAAAGATCCTTTTGATATGGTCTTCTGAAGGGAAGAAGACTGTAGTGGACGTGATGACAGGGACAAAGTGCAGCGATTCATTCAGTGGATCAAGTTGATTCACCAAGCAGTAAAGGAGTAGTTGGAGAAAATTCAAGCCCGGTACAAGGCTCGACATGACAAACACCGAGTCAACCATCAATTTCAAGTGGGCGACAAAGTGGGGTTCCATATCAGCAAGGAAAGGATGAAGTGAGAAGGGAAGAAGTTTCAACCAATCTGGTATGGTCCATTCACCATCTTGGAGAAGATTGGAAACAATGCCTTCCGTCTCGATTTGCCGATATATATGCAAATGTACTCCATATTGAATGTGGAAAACTTAAAGTTGTATGATCCACCATTGATTATGGACACCGAAAAGGTGGGAACAGTTCCTACAATTGATTACTTTTCACCAAATTCTCTCGATGAGTTACCTGAATACATCATCCTTAACAGAAGAACCAGGACTTCACGATGAGGAGATGTGGAATACCTTCGAGTTGGTTTCAAGGGGATGCACCCTAGCAAGGCAAAATGGCTAGAAAAAGAAAGAGTAAGGGAACAATTCCCTCACTTTCCAATTGACTAATAAAGCTTTTGGCATTCCAAAATCTCCTCAATGGGGAGGATTGAACCATGTGGATCTCCAGACACCAGTGGCATGGAAAAGGCTCAAAATTCAAAGTGGAAGGAAGATGATTAACTTAACATCAGACCGAAGTGCTCGTCTCCCTGATTCCAATGGTGTGAATGGCACTCCAATCCGAGTTCGGATGAGGAAGATAGAGGCAGTCAAAGTTGGGTTGAATTTTTGCTGACTAGGCAGGATTAACAAAGGCACAATTTGAAATTTCGGTGGACGAAATCCAGCCAACTCCGGCCAGATTCCGAGCAAAATTATCACCTAGTTAAAATGTCTCCTTCAGTTAAAATCTGAATTTTCACAAATAACTAGGTTGTTTTATTTAATAAAAAAAATATTAAAAAGAGGGTGGCGGGCCACCAACCCCACCACCCCAAACATGGTCACGGCAATAAATTTTTGGAGGGGTGGCCCACGACCCTTGCCCCCTCCCACATCCCACGGACTATTGTAATGGAGCGCAAATTTTGGGTGGGCAGTCCCTTGGGGCACGGACCCAACCCAGTTTCAAACGAACCACAAGCGGGAAAGGTGGGTCGGCCCTTGGGATGCGGACCCAACCTCCCACCCACCATCTATTAATGAAGACCTCGGGTGGTAAGTGGAGTGGGTGGGTTGCCCAAGGCGGGCCTACCCCGATCCATTTTAAAAATAAAATATTTGGTATGTAAAAAAAGGAGGAGGTGGGGTTTGACCGCTCGACCTCCTCCGTAACAAACTGATCTCAAACCAACTCCACCAACGAGATTCTTGTAAACTTTGTCCATTTTTTATTTTAAAACATGGTTCATTAGTGCACCCAAGCAGAGGAGGGAGCACACATAGTTCGAGGCAAATTTTTGCAAGAGGGCCAGATTTTCACTGTCAGATTTTGACAAATTTTATATGGTTTCAGCATTTCTCGATGCCATGAACGCAATGGCGCTATCCATTTCTCCATCATAGTTCTGCATTTTTTGGCCATTTTTCAGTGTGAAGGTATAAGACTCCTTTTTTGTAACTAATGCTTGTACTCTTCTTTCTCATGCCACTTAATGAATGAAGGCCTCCCCATTGATCGAGCAGGGCTAGGAGACGTAGTCCAAGTCGGACAAACTCTGTTATCAAGTCTTGTTGTCTTCTTTCATGATTTATGTGTTTCTCGTCTTCTCTCATGTGCGCATTAAATTTCTATGTTAAGCTACAATTTATGCATGTAATTCTTTAACACATCTATAAGCAAAAGACCTTAGATCAATGGTCTTGGGCAAACCATGCAATTTGAAAATCTCTTAAAAGAACAATTCAACTACCTAAGATGTACAATACTTAGAGGGAAATGCAAAGAAATGGGTGAACTTAGTCAACCTGTCCACCACAGCATAGATGCAATATTTTCCCTGTATTGATGGTAACTCTGTGATGAATTTGTTGGCCACCCAAGAGAGTCCCCTCTCATTTTTCAAATGAAATGGGCCCCTTATTTTTATTTTCTTATTTTTTTCCAATTTTTATACTTGGCTTTAAACTTAAACATTGAAAATGGTTTCGAAGTACAAGTTTGGTTTTGGATTATGATATGGATTTATTTCCATTTCCTAATTAGGGTTTTAATGATCTCTAAGGAACTAGAAAGCCCATCTAAAACTCTATTGGTTATGGTTACTAGTCATTTTTGTTACATGAGGTTGTTTTTTCTTTTTCTATAGTAATAATACGACTCATGCTTTTTGAGTTAGTTCATGAGGCCAAAAACCTATTCAACCTAGAGAACATATGAATGTAAAATTTTCATTGTTTTATATAGTTCCTTTAGTTTTTGGTTAAAGTTGCACACTAGCCATAATTATTGTGTATTACATGGGTTTAGGGATTATTATTGTTTTGTTTCTCATGGACCTTGCTATAATATGGGTATACATGTTTTCAAAAGGGTTTATATCCCTTTATACAAAATGTTGTCATTCCATGACCTTATGATTTTTCTTACCATTACTGAACTTTTGATTAATGTTTTAATCATTTTTATGGTTTGATTTACATTCAATTTATTAACATTACCTATGGTTATGTGCGCAATTACACTTTCGTAACTAAATTTCTCAATTTATTGTGTAGTGAAATGATATTTGGCGGTGGTAAGCAGATCTGATGGGATTTGTTTTGAATGATATATATTTGCTTTTGGGTGACATGGCACATTGTATCTGAGTTTTCAACCTTGGTTGTCGACATTTATTTACATTGTTAATCCTTATCATGACGTGTTTTTAGGTCATAAATCTCCTCTAATGTTGATCACTACTGTTTGGTACACTTTGTACTGCATGCACTAGTTATCCAACGCACACCATAAGGTTTAATTTATGCATTATGTGCATTTAATTTCTATGTTCGAGCTTTGCATGCCACTCCACAAGTTGTTAAGGTTTCAAACCCTTGTTTGGCTTATTTTACCTCATGTTCAAATCGAACCCTATCTGAAATTTTACCATGATTGTAGTCATCCTCCTCATGATTAGAACTAGGAAAATTGGGAGCGATACCATTGAGTCATGATAAATATTTGGCTCTTTAATAAGGTCATATGGTTGGAGTTTGTCCAACTCTTTCATGGTTTTAATGATGGATTAGTAAATGCCTTTGCCTCTACTGTTAATGGAAAAATGGAAAAAGGTTGGCAATGTGAATATTTCGGTTGATGTTGATTTCATAGTTGATGCCACTCATCTCTCTATAGATGGTGAGAACTGGGTGAAGAAATGTCTTGTGCGTGATATATCATGGTGGAAGTTCCTAGAAAACAAGAATTATACATATATGTTGGTTACTTTTCTCAAACCTAGATGGCAGGATTTGTTATTTTTTCTGCACCGTTACATAATCGTTGAAGCGCGATATGGGATAGTGTTTATATACCACATTCGTCAGCTAATGCTTTTCTTAGGTTATCAACTTAATCTCCTGTATTACTTACACAAAAGCCTCGCCAAAATGGCCAAGGAATATCAGGCCAAACATAAAAACCTTGATCGGCCTATATTCCATCACGGTCTTATCTACATTTTGGTGAAGCATCATTTGGCCAAAATTGGCGATGTTTGGGGTGCTTTTCTCCTTTGCAATGGTTATAAAAAACCTTTGATTTTCAAAAAACCAGATCTTGCTCCTAGGGTTTCGCACAATCCTCCACCATCTAGCCCAACTCCATTTGATTATCACGATGTTGATGATGATGACCCGATGAGTCATTTCATGTTGAGTAGTTGGATTTTTTGATAACAAAAATATTGAAAAACCTCAAATTGTACTTTTTCATGTCACAAGGAGTATGTCTAGGAATGTTGAAATCGATCATGTCAAATTGAAACCAAAATTTAAGGATGTTGATGAACTAGACCTATCAGCCCATAACCATCACTTTAAACCCGCACAACAAGAGGAAGTTAGTCAACCTGATCATAAACCTCAATCCATCATGAAAATTAAACAAATGGAAAGGAAAATATCTTGGGCTAGGCATAACAAGCGAAAAAATGTCCCAGTTGGAGGTTTTTATTGATCTGGAAATTCCTACCGAGCCTTCACCAAAGAAAATAAGCCTCAAACTAAGGAAAATTCTAGTTTATTTTATAATGATAATGATATTCATGATGGCAATAGTAACTCAAGAAAATTCCCCTAGAGAAACATTCGCTATGATGAATCCATACTTAATATGTACTGGAACCAATAGTTTTTAGTTACAGTGCCTTGTCTCGAGCACCACATTAACTAACTCATTCAAAAGAACAATTAGCTCAATGTTGCAAATCAAGTTAGGGAAAAAGAAAAAGGTCAAAATTATTCCATCCCTAAGAGAAAATCACAATCAACTGACACACATATAATTATTAAGCCATCAAACATCAAAGTGGTTATTTCTCCATATTCAAACCCTGCAAAATAAAGGTTTTATATTTATCTATGTTCTAGAGTCAAAGATTTTGAGGCATGTCTTTGTTTTGATTATGTTTACTAAATTTTAAAATGCCACTACAAAATCTTTGATTCTGTAACAACCTTATTTCATATCAATATCAGTTGTTAATATCATTTTATTTATCTTTTAACAAGTTTTTCCCATTCACCGAATGATGATCTTGGTTTCCACAAAAGCTATTATTGTGAGTACCATGCAGTTGTCTCAAGATGTCTTGTTAGTATTTATGTCGATTTTGTTTAAGTAGTTAAAATTCAACTAGTAAATCAAAAATAGTGAATTATAATTTTTGTAGAAACTAATTTGATTTTGCAGACTTATTTTGGTACATGGTTGGGCTTGTCAGCCTCTATGTAAACCTTTAGTTTGAAAAGTGAAAGGGAGGAGAGAGGAAGGAAAATAAATGTTGGATAATTATACAGTGACTTTGGAACTATTTTAAACCTTTTTGTGTAAGTGTATTGATTTGATTTGACTCAATCAAGTAATACTTATAGCAATTTTATTTTCTATTGTCACTTTTCATTCATTATCTTCCTAATTTTCTGTAATTTGATTTCTGAAAATTTTGAAGACAAAACATTGTCATTTTGTGACTTGGATCCATGAACAAGGAGTGAATTAGTGCATTTATTTTCATTTGTGTTAGTTCAATTATCATCATGATTATATTCAATCACATTCATCCTTCAACGACTTGTGTCTTAAGGATGACATTGATGTTACCATTATTTCAATCTAGGCTCTTGTGAATTGTTTCCAAGGATTTAGATTTTTAAAGATGCCATATTTATATAAATTGAATTAATACATGTACTGTAGCACTTTCTAATATATTATCTTATTTCGTTATTTGTTTACTGAATTGTTTCATAAACGAATAATTGAAAGAAAGTTCAATTTATAGAAATTGTTACAATTATCTTACTATTTTAACTCAGCCGAGAATTAGCAATTAGATAGCATTAGTTAGTTTTCTGCATATATGATTTATTCTTGATGTGAATTATTAAAACGAACATTGATTGTTCTATGTTAGTTTAAAAGATAAGAAACTTACATTTATGTAGTTCTCTATATTTTACTTATTCACATTAAGGATTATAGTTAATTTTAATTTATAATTTCTATATATAATATATATATATATATATATATTATATTATATATATATATATATTATATATATATATCAAAATTAGTTTACATCTTAAACATTTAGCATTGTATAAATTCATTTTCACTCTTTCTTCACTAGTTACAGTGCTTTCTGGTTTTTATTCTTGGTATCATATTCTTGTATATATTATGTATTATATATTCTAACATGTTATACTAATTACATTATTGTATTATATTTCACTGAAAATTTAACTTGTAAATTAGGTGCATTAGCATATACAATAGTTTTATATTAACTGTAAGATAACCATAGGATAAACCTCTTCCCTTTTTCTTTGAAAAAGGAAGAGGCATTCAATCTAGTGGAGCTTATAAACCCATCAAGAGTGACCATCCCAAATGGCTTGGGATAGTTTAAGAGCTTCGGTATGGATCACATCCCCTTTGTTGACTAAGGTCCAAAATCCCACATCAACAAAATGGCAGTAGAAGGAGGGCATATTTTAATTTAAATGGCTAAGCCATAAGAGCCATAAAAGACAAACTAATTGGTCCCTAGTGTCACGAGAAGTCACTTAGACCCTCTCATTGCTGAAAAAAAAATCAGTTCTTAGCCTCAACCTATTCCTAAACATACAACCAATGAACCCACAACTCGAACCCATTCACGAGTCCGATCTAAGATTGACGAGTGTCTACAAAGATCTCGTGAAGTTATTTCCATGACTCAAGAGATATTAGAATGAGAAAGGTTTATTGAAATATGATTGCCTCAACATCTCATTACACCTCTTGATTTTCATTTAGAAGAACCTTCAGTACCAGATCCGCACATAAATATTCCTCAGACCACCAATACCACTAACAATAGATTTCATGGTATCTTCATTGGTAGAACTATTGATCTTAATCAAATTACATATGAAACACCTATTAGTGAATCTATCCCACCTACTCTTTTTGGAGGTTATGATCAACCTCCTTCCCTACCTAGCTCACCTTCTTATCCTGAAGATTACTTTAGTGAAGAATATTCTTATGAGTCATCTAAATATGAAGGATCCCCAAGAAAGGCTAATAATTAGGGAAACCCAAGAAATAATCAAGGTAACCAATCAAATAATCCTATTTCTCCATCGCTCGATCAAGATGTTGTTATATCCTTGGTGTGCAACATCCTTTTCCTAGAAACTCCCATAAATTTCTTCTTAATTTTGACCTAGATTCTAAACAACTAGTTGAGGATCATATTAAAGATTTTATGTTGGCTATTAGACAAAAAAATGTTCCCCACAAAGATGTTTTTTGTTGGTTGTTCCCACACACATTTGAGGGAAAAGCTACAAACTGGTATTTTGCGCATCTCCCTCAAAGCATTACCTCTTGGGCATAATTTGAAACTACCTTCTTAGAGAAATATGGAGATGACAAAACCCCATAAGTGCTAGTCATGGAGCTATCAAATATGAAAATAGAAAATAAGGAAAAGGTAAAATATTTTAACGAAAGGTTCCTTTCATTAAAAAATACGATTCATAATGATTCAATGCCTGCTAAGAACTTAATAATTGCCTATTACGTTAAAGCTTTGCCTACCAGTATTTTTATGTGTGTGAAGAGGGCTCAAAAGGACACTTTACAAAAGACATTTGATGAATCTTTGTTTGTTGACAAATATATTCTTAGATTTAAACCTAGCTCCAACAAACAGTGTGACCAAGCCTCATCTTCTAGTAAAAAATCTGAATTGGAATCAAAACAATGTACTAAAAAGATGAAAATATAAGCTTTTGATCTATAAATCCTTTAGAAATCTCTTAACAAACTATATAATCTTGAGAAAAATCAGCATAAGGAACTTCTAATAGGGCGAATTTTAAAACTTCTTACAGGAAACCATTTCAAAACAAACCCACTCCCCCAAATGAAGGCTTCACTATTGAAGGCTTATCAGATACTTTACAGGAAATTATTAATGAGTCCACCTTAGACAATAATGATATAGAGGAAGTTGAAAATGTTATTCAACAAGATGATAATCAATCTCCCTCTACCATGGGTAATTTTTTAGACATTTTGTTTGAATATGATCCGAATTAAAATCATCGTAAACCTGCACGAATATAACATGCGCAACAAAGGCTTGGCTAAAAATCAAGGCTCTCCTCCTTCTAATATGACAAAGAAATCTAAAAAATAGCTAGGGAACACTCATAAAAGTTCTTTTATAAATTTAGAGTATGATCCAATCAAAGATTTGAAGAAACAAAAAGCTAATATCTCATTATTCGAGTTGCTTAAAATACCTCTAACACAACAAAAAGTTCAACAATTAATTTTGTTGGAAATTATGGTAAAAACAAACCGCTCCTAATGGGAATGTAGCTAGTTTTGAAAAGACTTGAATTGACCATGTTCAAATTTTGAAGCATCCTTCAGAAAATTATCCTTTGCACAAAAGGAAACTACCTCCTTTCTTGCTTACATTTGAGATATTTAACCATAATGGTCATTATTGCATGATAGAATCGGGAGCCTCCTCGAATGTCATGCCTCTCTTTGTGTGAAATTTAATACCCAAATGAAACCATATGAGGTGATGATTGTACAACTTGATAGAACTAATGTAAAAGTGGTAGGAGAATTGTTTGAAGTGTTGATCAAATTGTCCTCAAATCACGGATTTCACCAAATTATTGATATAGTTGTTGTAGACATATCGAAAGCATATGGTTTGTTCCTAAGTCGGGACTAGATGCAACATCTCAAAGGGTATATGGATACAAATTTAACTCACTTATGGTTACTCTGGAAGGGGGAATCTAATAAAATTAGATTTAATATAAAATGATAAATGAAGCATGTTGTTACTGATATTGATGGTCCAAATGAACCGAGTATGTTCAATGATCCTTTAACTATTGATTCATTTTTTGGAAATTTCGTTGATGCTATCTCTCCTTTTACTAATAGTGAGCAACAATATAAACTTTTGATTGTTAATAATTTAATAACAACTAATAAAAAATGTCTTGATGTTAATTCTGATCCAAAAAATGAACTTTGGTATTTATATTTTGATGGATCGAAATCAAAAGAAGGAGCAGGTGTCAACTATTTTCTTTTAGATCTAATGGGTAATAAAGTTTTCGTTACTTGTAGATTAGAATTTGAATGCACTAATAATATTGAAAAATATGAGGCACTCATGCAGGGACTCAAAAAGGCTCTAGACCTTGGAATCCAATGCTTAAGGGCCTATGGCGATTCTAAAATAATCATTAAATAGGTAAGAAATGTTATACATTGTGTTTCATCCCACTTGAGATATCACTGGATAGAGGTTTGGGAGATGATCTCAAAACTTTCAACATTTAATATTACTCTTATTCCTAGATATCTTAATCAAGAAGTTGATTTGCGGGCAAATTTAGCGTCTAGGTTAATTTTGATTGAAGGATTTCAGCTTGATTCTTTTTCTATTGGACTGATGTTTAGACCGTCAATTCCAAATAATATTACTAATTAGAATTTTTTTATCATGATCAATTGATAATTTACTTTTTTTCACTTTGAAGATAGTTTTTATGAAACTTTGATCGATGAATTGACCCAAGAAGAGAACCTCTACAATATCTCCCAAATTCAAAATCAATGGTCAGTGGATGAATTAATTGATTTGGTAAACCCTATCCCTAAACTTATTGTTGGGCTTGAGAAATTTTATGAACTGAAGGAAATATATAAAAAAGTTGTTGATTATAAAACTAATATCTCAACTATGTAGTACGAAGTCATAAATCTGGGAATTGAAATGAATCCTCAAAACATAAACTTGGAAACTAATTGTACCTTCAAGAAAGGGCATATTTCATCTTTTTTTCAAAGAATACAAAGATGTATTCACCTAGAACTACGAGCATCTCAAAACCTTTGATCCCAACATTATGAAACATACAATTCCCATAAAACTTCATAGCAAGCCTTTCAAAAAAAAAGTTAAGGAAAATCCATCCTAGTTTAGAGCCAATTGTCAAGAGTGAAATTAACAAAGTTTTAGTAGCTAAAATTATCTTCCATGTCCGTCATATGAAATGGGTTGTGAATTTAGTGATGGTAAGGAAGAACAATGGATACATTCGTCTCTATGTAGACTTCAGAAATTTAAATAAAGCCTTTGACAAAGGAAATTACCCAGTCATCCCATGGAGAAAATCCTTCAACAAGTTTTAGGCTCTAAGATGATGTTTGTTTTGGACAGTTTTTCAGGATATAACCACATTAGGGTTGCTCCCAATGACCAAATCAAAAATTCTTTTATAACTCCATGGGAAACATTTGCCTACAGAAAGATGCCCTTTGGCTTGATTAATTTCGAGGCAAATTTCCAACGAGCGATGAGCATTGTCTTTCGGGGGTTAATAAATGAATCTATTGTCATATACCTTGGCGATGTCACCATTTATTCTAAACAGATATATGACCATAATTCACATCTGCAAACGTGTTTGAACAATGCAGGAAATTTGGCATTTTCTTAATCTCAAAAAGTATATTTTTGCAGTCATTGAGGGAAAACTATTAGGGTGTATTGTTTCTAAATATGGCATAATGATTGACCCAGAAAGAACCCAAGCCATTGATAATTTATCACCTCTGAATTCCAAAAGGGTCATGCAGTCCTTCATTGGAAAAATTAATTTTGTTAGATGATTCATCCTCATCTTTATGAAATAATCAAGCCAGTTCAAGATCTAGTAAAAAAGAATTCTAACTATAAGTGGATAGACCAGAAAAAATAGGATTTTTGCAACAAGGAGTATTTTAGGCTCCTACGCTGATGAACCCATATTTATCTAGAGATTTCATACTCTATACCTTCACTTTTGATTTTTCTTACATTTTAGTCCTTACATAGAAAATATATTCTTGTCGCAAAATTCCTATTGCCTTTATGAGTGTTGCCTTTAAAGGAGTTGAAATAAATTACCTAGTAGTAGATAAACATGCCTTTGTTGTCTTTAAGGTAGTAAAGAGTTTCATTTCTTATCTGATAAAATAAAAAACTAAGGAAATTGTTCCCTATCCAATAGTAAGAAACTTGCTAGTACAAAAGGAATTAGGAGAAAAAAGGGCCCATTGGGTGACAACCCTCCAAGAGTATGACTTGGAGATCAAATTTGATCAAATAGTGAAAGGTCAAGGTCTTTGCAAACTGCCTATTGAGTCTGTTAATTTTCCCAACCATGATCCTTGTTCAGATAATGAAGTGTCTTTAATGAAATATGAAGTTTTGTGTGTATCAAATGATTATAAATCATGGTATTCTGATATCAGGTTTTATTTGTTGAATGGTACAATGTTTCCCCATATTGAAGCTAAACAGAGAAGAGAATTGAGGCAGTATTTAACTCCTTATTATTTAATCAATAACATTCTTTTCTGTAAGAATTGCGATGGGGTATTACTTCATTGTCTAGAACAAGGTTATTCTCAGAAAGCACTGCATGAACTCCATTATGGTCCCATTAGTGGTCATTTTGGTGGGAACACCACTGTTCACAAGGTATTGAGGGTTGGGTATTATTGGCTCACCTTATTTAAATATGCCCATGCTCTAGTTCAAAGTTGTGAGACTTTCCAAAAGACTAGTGGTAGGATTAAAAAGCCAACCTTTCCCCTTCAGCTTGCTCCTTTTGAACAATGGGGCTTAGACATAGTTGGTCCTGTGAATCCTCCTTCATCTCAACAACATAGATATATCATAACAGCTACCAACTACTTTATGAGATGGGTGGAGGCAATACCTCTACGAGTGGTCAATGGTAAACAAGAAATAACATTTTTAGATTCTAACATTATCACTTGTTTTGAGGTTTAGTGTTTGATAACGTGTCTTATTTTTCCTCTAAGAAGCTACGTGATTATGCCTCAAATAAAGGGATTCTACAAACTATTACCCTCAAAGGTAATGGTTTGGTTGAGACCTCAAATAAAAATTTATTAAAATTCCTTTAAAAAACAGTTTTTTAGCATCATAAAACTAGCATATTTCTCTCTTTAACACATTATGGGGTGATCAGGTAACCCTCAAAGTTACAATTAGTAATTCTCCCTTTTTCCTTCTCTATGATAGAGAAGAAATTTTACATCCCAATATTTTCTTACATTCTTTGCAATTATCTCAACAAGTATAGGAAGTCAAATCCTCTACTATGAAAAATAAAATCAATGCCTTGATAAAATTGGACAAAGAAAGAGAACACTCTAAACACATATTGCATCAACATCAACAGATTTTTAAACGTTGGTTTGATGGCATATCTTCTTCTAATATAAATATTGACATAGTTGACATAGTTCTTAAGTGGGACAAGGCACATGAGGACAAAGGGGAGCATTAAAAGTTTCATGGGTTACGGCTAGGGCCTTTTATTTTTATAGAAAATATTGGCCTCAGTACATCTGCAAAATATGGAACGTCAGTCAAAACCCCTTTCAGTCAATGGGAAACTTCTTAAGAAGTTCTTTTCCTTAATACCCTTTGGGGATCCCTTATTTATGTAAATATTTCTTTAAATTTTGCTTGTTTTTTGTTTTTCAATGTGTTTTTCTTGTTTCTGCTATTGTCCTTTTTTCTTGGTGAAGTCCACAGCGTGAAAATGCAAGAATTCTATCTAGAATATATTTTAATGGAAATTTTAAAAATATGTTATATGTTATTGCTTTAACTCTCTGATTTTCTTGCTTCAATATTATCTGACTAAAGAAATAGTATCTTGTTCAAGGTATTTGTAAAATTTAATCATCGCTACAAAAACAATTCCTATTTAAATCCCTGATTTATCAAGATAACTCATTACATAGACAACATAATTTTAATAAATATTGTAATCAGTGCAAGGTTGTTGATCATAAAAAAATTATGTCGTCCTCTCTCTTAAGGAGATCTTAGACATGCTTCCCTGTTTACTAGACAATCTCAACTGAGATTAACAGTAATTACTCATGTTCATAGCTTCTCTTTATTTTATCTTCCTGGGACAAAATCGCTCATATAAAACGGGTTTAAAATACATCCCTACCAAGGCTATAGACTCCTTCTACCAATAATGGATCCATATATGAAATATGGGATTCCAAATAAACATTTGAATAAATTTATGTGTAAATATTTTAGAATCTACATGTCATCCCACACCTTTAGGGGGATTCTGAGTCTACTTCCCCAGTAGAAAATAGTTAGAATGTTTAACCATGGATATATAACTAACACGATGGGACCTGAGCATCTAATTCAGGTTAAAATGCACCCCTATCAAGGATATGGATGTCTGGATGGAAATAAAGGCAATTCTTGTGTTATTTAAGTCATAATTACAACACTTGTTGGTTAACTATTTCATTCTTTGAATCTGTTAGTTATATGTTCTCTAAAAAATTATATGGATTTTCTGTGAAGTTTTTGTAAACTATTTTAATTTATGGACAAGTATCTTTGAACAAATTGATATTAATTGCATTTAAGTAGAGCTAAAGCAATCATTTTTCAACTTCTATTTTTCATACAACATCTTATATTTATTCCTATTAATTAATATAGTTTTAGACAAAGATAATTTGTTCGCCCGGTGAGTCGCCAATTGTTGGCCACCCAACAGAATACTATCTCATTTTTCAAATGAAGTAGGCCCCTTATTTTTATCTTCTTGTTTGTTTTTTATTTTTATACTTAACTTTGAACTAAAGCAATGATAATGGTTTTGAAGTAGAGGTTTTGTTTTGGATTGTGATATGACTTTCTTTTCATTTCTGAATTGGTATTTTAATGATCTTTAAGGAACTGGAATACTCATCTCAAACTCTGTTGACTATGGTTATTGGTCATTTTTGTTACATGATGTTGTTTCTTCTTTTTCTATAGTAATAATATGACTCATGGTTTTTTATCCATTTCATGAGGCCAAAAACATATTCAACCTAGCCAACATATGAATGTAAAGTTTTCATTATGTTTTACATAATTCCTTACTCTGATTTTTGCTTAAAGTTGCACGCGAGCCATAATTCTTATGTATTAGATGGGTTCAGGGGTTATGAATGTTTTTTTGCTCATGGACCTTGCTATAATATGGGTATATGTGTTTTTGAAAGGGTGTATATCCTTCTATGCGAAATGTTGTCATTCAATGACCTTATGATATTTCTTACTATTACTGAACTTTTGATTATTGTTTTATTCGGTATTATTGTTTGATTTACATTGAATTTATTAAAATTACCTTTGTTTATGTGCACAATTACACTTTGGTATCGAAATTCCTTGATTTATCGTGCAATGAAATTATATTTGGTGGTAGATTTGATGGGATTTGTGTTGAATGAAATATCTTTATTTTTGGGTGACATGGCATAGTGTATCCAAGTTGTCAATTGTGGTTGTCGACATTTGTTCACATTGTTAATTGTTATCATGACTCGAGTTTTCTGGTCATAATCCTCCTCTAGTTTCGATCATTACTCTTTGGTACACTATGTATTGTACTTGCACTAATCCAAGTCACACCACAGTGTTTCATTTCCACATTCTATGCATTTCATTTCTCTATTTAGGCTTTTCATGCCTCTCTACAAGTTGTTAGGGTTTTAAAACATTGTTCGGCTCATTTTACCTCATATTCAAACCAAACCCTAGCTAAAACTTTACTAGGATTGTAGTCATGCCCTTCATGATTAGAGCAGAGTAAATTGGGAATGATATCATTGAGTCATATGATGAATATTTGGCTCTCTTTTAGCAGGTCAGATGGGGGGATTTTTCCAACTCTTTCATGGCTTTAACAATGGATTAGTAAAGTTATTTTCCTCTACTTTTAATGGAAAAAGGGAAAAGGTTGGTAATGTGGAGATTTCAGTTGATATTGATTTTGTAGTCAATGCCAATCATCTCTCTATAGAGGGTGAGAACTAGTCGAAGAATTGTCTTGTGCATGATATACTATGGCCGAGGTTCCTAAAAAACAAGAATTTTTCATATAATGTATATGGTATGCTAGTTACTTTTCTCAAACATATATGGAAGGATTTTTTACTTTTTCGGCAATGTTACATAACACGTCAAGGCTAATACAGGCTAGTTTTTATATACCACATTTGTCTGCTAATGTATTTCGTAGGTTATAAAATTAACCTCCCATATAACTTACATAAAAGTCTCGCCAAAATGGCCAAGGTATATCAAGACGAACATAAAGACATTGACAGGTCCCTATTCCTATTGAAATATGTAACTAGGTTCAGTCTTCATAATGACATATGTAATCATGAATTTATGTATTTCATGTAAAGAGAAAAATAAATTTATTATTGTTATTATTGAGGCATGGGTTTCATGCTTAAGGGAAATTTATTTTTAGGTTAAGCACCCAATGAGTGCTTCTAGGGCTTGTCATTGAGTCTACAAGTCAATTGAGTCATTTTCATGTACGGAAGATCTTTTTGGGCATGTTACATATTGTAAATAAAATTTATTTGAGTCAAGAATAGAGTCAAACACCCTCCAAGAGCTTGTAAAAATGATACAATCAAGTCAGCCTTCAAAAAGAGCAAGTTAGACTATCTAGAAGGACATGTCAGCCTAATGAGGCTCTTTAGAAGATTATATATAAGAGTGAAGTGGATCATATTTGATACAATGTAAGAATTTCGATCAAGAATAAGAAGTAGACTTGAAATGAGTGAAGAAAATAATACAAAAGGAAGAAATAAATCAAAGGCTTTGGGATTTCTTCTGGGCTAAAAACTCTCACATGTGTAAAGTATATTAGGGCATCCATCTTATGCAGGAAGACCAAATTGCAAAACCATTAAGAAGTCAGTTTTGGTTTCAAGAAAACTCTTTTTCAAACTGAGTTCCCAAGGGGGAAGATCTTATCCAAGAGAAGAAGAGAAGGCTCTCAAATCTACTCCCAATTGTCCACACGTGTGAAATTGTAGAGATTTTAGGTAGGCCGAGAATTTTTGACTTGTAAAGGAAGTTGAGATCTTGAAGAGAAGTTGAAATCTGAAGTATTGCGACAATTTTTACCAGTGTTGACATTTTGGAAGAAGAACTTATCAAAGGAGTGATTTGTCTTGGGCTTGGAGGGGTTTTTGGTCAAGCTTCATAGGCCTTGGAATCCGTCATTTCAAGTTCTATAATAAGAGAAGAGTTCTTGTACGTTTTCCTCTCAAGTGGAGAGGTTTTGGCTCTGGTTGATCACCTACATCTTGTGTCCTATTGTCTCATTGTTATTTATTATTTAGTAGGTGTTTTATGATAAGAACGCAATAATAATCAATTTGAAGATAAATCAAATCAAGATAAGTAATAAGATATCACAAGCAGTTATCAATTTAAGAAAAATCACCTAATTTAGCTGCCCTAGATTTGTCAACATGGTATAAGAGCTAAGGTGACAAGAAAATGAAAGGCATATTTAAGGACTATCAATAAATTTCAATGCATCAAAGGAGACATCAAACAATCAAGAAGGATACACAAGGGCCAAACACAAGGAAATCATCAAAGGAACTAAGGAATATCAAATAAGACCTCAAAACCCTAGGTCATTCAAAGAAGGGTTCCACACTTGAAGCATCCTTGGGAAGCTCAGACATTTTACAATAATCATCACAAGGAAAAGTAGACCTCAAGGGCCCCACCTTCATTCAAAGAAATAAGTTCTACACATTTAATCACCTTGAATTCCCTACGTCAAAAGGAAGCAAGAAGAAGTGTTTCCATTATCATCAAATACATCAAGGAGATCTCCCTCTCATTGAAGAAAGGGTCGCATCTCAATCATATTTGAAGAAGTACATCTCTAGAATAAGCATTGGCATCTTCAAGGAAGCAAACATCATCATCAAAATCAAGAAGGCATCAAGTTGAATATATCACCATCAAAGGAGCATATTCACTTGAGAAGTAAGTATATGTATATGTATGACTAAATCTACTATCAAGATGACTTCATTCTACAAGGAGAGCAATAATTGGTTGGGTCATCAAATTTTCTTGCATTGAAGAAGAGGATAGATTTTATCCTCATAGAAAATGAAGTCATTGGAAATGTTAAGGGTTCAACCACTGAACCACCAAAGAAAAATCTCAAGCTTTACCGAAGTATATGAAGGGGGATATAAGGGCTCAAAGAATCCTTATAGAATGAATCAAGGATTATCTCATTCCTTATGTATAAAAATTAGAGAATTCAAAAGACATATATGAAAAAATAGTATAATTATTCTCCATAAGCACTAGAGGAGAAGTTATATCTTTGAGAAGTGAGCTATATAAGATGAATGTATCAAAGAAATAAGGGATAGACTCATATCTTATGAGGGTGCCACAAATAAGAGACTAATTGCAAGAGTTAGGGGAAATAATGTCTAAAAAAGAGATGACCACCATGGTGCTCAATGCATTACCTGATGAATGGGGCAACTTTGTATCAACCATCTATGGAAATAAGGAAGCCACCTCATTCAGTGAACTTTGTTCATTATGTAAGATTGAAGAAACTAGGTTGAAGGCAAAAAACAATGTAGGACCAAGTGAACAAGTTCGAGCATTTGCTGCCATATTTAGGAGAAAAGGAAGTTTTGGGAAGTTTGGTCCTTAGAAAAAGAAGAAGATATGTATTTTAAGGATCCAACGCTATGGTTTTCATGAATATGTGAATTTCAAGAGAGAGTGTCTGAAACTCAATAAGGACAAAAAGAAAAGGAAATGAAGAATTGAAGTCCATATCACCGAAGAAGTAGAATAACATGATGAGAATAAATCCAAGATAGAAGGGTATACATTCACTATTAAGATCTCTCAGATAAATAACAAGGAGAAGTAGAAGGTGAAAATACCTCTACTATAGTTAAAAAATTATTTTATATGGGAAGCATTATAAGTATGATAGGATGCATCTTGTCAGAAAATGGGATCATATTTGAAGTATACAATTAAAGAAATAGCTCATGGAATCATTATAGAATCTTAAAATAGTTGAAGTAGAAGTCTACATGGATGTAGCAGTCATAATAGAAAGGAAGTAGCTCTTGGTAACCTCATTGAAAGCATGAGTAGTATATATGGCTAAAAGAAAGTCATCTAGCATGATATAAGATTAAATAAAGTCATCTAATCATGATGCATCATCATCATTAGAAAGGAACATTTGCGAGATGAGGATGATCAAGATCCTCTATTGGAATTTTCATTAGAAGATACATCTCTACTTGGAAGAAGAAAATGTATCATTGATCATTCCACCTTGTGTGGGATTCTTTGTTTAGAAGGATGATGGTATGAGTGTAGCATGTCAAAATGGTTAGAGAACTATCAATCTAGGAAAAGAAGTTGTCAAAGGAAGTCTAGATGACCAAAAAGAGAAAAGAGGTATGTATATATTTGATATATTAAACCATGTCATCATATAGTTGCAGATAGCAATGGGTAAATGCTCTAACTCATGAGCATGATCGAAGAAGAACAATATATTTCTTTGGAAATATGCATGAAGGCATATGTTTTGAACTAGTTCACATATTTACAAGATTGAATCAACATAATATGTCCTCATATGGAATATGAGATGGTTGACAAATATAAAGGAACTATCTATAGAAGTTACTAGGAACAATATGTGAAGAAAGGAAGAAACACTTATGAGAAATGAAACTATGGTCGCATAAGATAAGATAAGTGATCAACGTCTGATGACTAAGAGAATTGGCTAAGACATCTTCATGGAGAAGTCATGAAGACTCTGATAAATTATGTAAAGGAAGGAGACCATTGACATTAAATTTCTTGGAGATGTGTTTAGGAATGTGCGGGATGTTGATGTTGCAAGCAAGTAGATGTCATGATAAAATTCCATCATAAAAGGTAACTTTGATTTTATGTTCATTTTAATTTTAGAAGAACATTTGGTTAGGTTAAAAAGGGTTACCAAAAGATAGTTGTAGATGTCACCTACAACCAAGAATGAATGGAAAATCCTGAAAGTAACATAACTTGGGAAAGGTAGTTGAATGAAGAAAAGCCAGATGTAGACTAGAAGATCACTTTTTGATAAAGAGAAGGATGACATGAATGATATGGTTGCGTGAAGGAAAGTGATGGATGGTCAATGCCCTACGAAGAAAAACTAGAAGATAAAGGCTCCATAATGATGAATATGAAATTCATGACATCGAAAGGAGGACCTCTACAAGCAGTTGAAGGTACCATGATCTCCATCAACGAGCATAAAGTTGTTGGTGGAAACAAGTCCCTAGTTAAGAGGGAGCTTGGAATCAAGTCACTAGTTAAGAGGGAGCTTGGATAAGTCCATGGATAAGAGGGAGATTGGGTATATTCCTTTTATAGGAATGAATATACCTTCCCTAGTTGAGAGGGATAAATAGACACATCATTCTTGTATTCATATTGTGAAGAAAGAATGGAGGATTGGGTAAGCATATGAGGTTTCTTCTGATAGTCTTTGAGGATGTTGTAGGGAATCCAAGATGTAAGAGTAGTCCAAGAGGAAATTCCTTGAGGATGTGTTATTCCAAGATATAAATTTTCCTAAATGGACATACCCTCTAAACACCCGGGTGGGGTATGTGCCTTGAGAGTCAATGATGATGGTGTTTATCAGTCTTATGATATGGCTTACCAATTCGACTCTTCTTATGATAATTCTTCAGTTTGAGAATGTCCAAGTACCTTGTATGGATTATGAATACCTCCCTAGTGAAGAGGGGGTGTCAAAATATGTAACTAGGTTCAATATTCATAACGACATATGTAATCATGATTTTATCTATTTGATATAAAGAGAAGAATAAAATTATTATTTTTATTCTTGAGGCATGTGTTTCATGCTCAAGGGAAATTTATTTTTAGGTCAACCACCCATTGAGTGCTTCCATGGCTTGTCATTGAGTCTACAAGTTGTTGAAGAAAGTGTAACTAGGTTTGATCTTCATGACATTGTAATTATGATTTTTGTAAAATGAATTTATTATTCCTTGTTGCAAGGATTTCATAAGCAAGAGGTTTATTTATTTAGTGGCACCCATTGAGAGCCTTAGGATGTCAACGATTCAATGTCATGCGTACAAGTCTATAAGTCTACACAACCCTCCAGACAAGCACAATCCTCCAAGACAAGCACAAGAAAAAGTTTGCAAGTTAAATGCTGAAGAAGGCAGTCATGTTGACCTAAAAATATATTTAAATGACAATTGGGATCATATTTGGAGACACAATAGTTCACTATGACATGTCGGCTTATTTATGGAGGCATAACCATTATAAATACCCCGCTGGGGTCACCACGAGAAACCAAGAATCTTGAAAACTCTGAATTTTGGATGGGTGTAGGAGGTGTAGGATCTCAGATGGCACAGTGAGTATACCGCTCTAAAATCTCGGAAAGTAGAGTACATTAACTTTGTCAAGTATAATACTACAGGAATCTCATACTAGTATAATGATACAATATTGCAGTGTTTCGGTTAGAGAATATCACAAGGGTACATACTCTCATAGTCTCGACATAATAATATGAAGTACAGTGATGTATTCTCTACATGATAGTGACAAGCATGATCTTGGTGAAAAAGGAACACAATTACATTCTCGTTGAAGATCTCAATAGTCTTGGTAACAAGGATGTCCATAGTCTCAACATAATTACAATGAAAGGATCTCATAAGTGACACAATATATCATGACATACATCAAGGTGATTTCATGATCCTATCATAGTTATGATCTCGTTCTTGATGGAGACATAGTCACAAAGGTTATGATCTCAGTGAAGGAGAGCAAAGATGTTACAATAGTAATGAAGTGGTGCGGTAATGGTGTAGCAATGATGATGAGCTCAACATTGAGAAAGAAAGAGGATTGGTGTCTTGGTCTTGGAGTGGCCTAATAGGTCAAGGGGCATGATCTTGGTGTTTGTCAATTGGAATCTCTATAAGAAGAATTTTGTGTGGTTTTTCCTCTCTAAGAGGGAGAGGTTTTGGCCCTGGAAGAAAGCCAACATCTTGTGTTCTTGTCTCTTGTATTTTGGTAAATGTTTGTTGAAGAAATAAATACACACACTAATGATATAGGGACAGATATTGTGCTAATAAGAAAAATTTAAAATACCTCACAAATAGTTATCATGCTAAGAAGAATCACATTAACTCTAATTTCCCTAGATTCTTCAACACAAGTCAATTGAGTCATTGTCATGTATGGAAGACCCTTTTAGGAATGTTACATATTGTAAATAAAAATTATTTGAGTCAAGAATAGAGTCAAACACCTCCAATACCTTGCCAAAATGCTACAACCAAGTTGGCTTTCAAAAAGAGCAAGTCAACCTATCTAGAATGACATGTCGACCTAATGTGGCTTCCTAGAAGCTTATATATAAGAGGGGTTTTGATCACATTTGAGACAATGCAATAAGTTCGATCAAGAAAAAGAAGAAGACTTGAAAGGAGTGAATAAAAGAAGATCAAAAGGAATAATAAATCGAAGACTTTGGGATTTCTTTTTGGCTAAAAACTCTCACACGTGTGAGGTGATTTAGGGCATCCATCTGTTGCAGGAAGGCCGAATTGCAAAACCATTAAGAAGTCACTTTTGGTGTCAAGAAAAATATCTTTTCAAGTCAAGTTCCCAAGGAGGAAGATATTTTCCAAGTGAAGAATAGAAGGCTCTCAAATCTACTCCAAATTTTCCACACATGTGAATTCGAAGAGATTTCAAGTAGGCCGAGAATTTCAGACTTGTAAAGGAAGTCAAGATCTTGAAGAGAAGCGGAAATATGAAGTATTTCAAAAAGTTTGACCAATGTTGACTTTATGGAAGAATAATTGATCAAAGGAGTGATTTTACTTGGTCTTAGAGGGGTTTTTGTTCAAGGTTCATAGGTCTTGGAATTCACTATTTGAAGTTTTATAAGAAGAGAAGAGTTCTTGTGGGTTTTCCTCCCAAGTGGAGAGGTTTCGGCCCTGGATAATCACCTACATCTTGTGTCCTCTTGTCTCATTGTTCTTTATTGTTTGATAGTTATTTGATGATAAGAACACAATAATAATCAAGTTGAAGAAAAAGATAATCAAGATAAGTAATAAGATATCACAAGCAATTATCAATTTAAGAGAAATAATCTAATCTAGTTGCCGCTAGATTTGTCAACAATTCCATCGCGGTCTTATCTTCATTTTGGTAAAGCATCATTTAGCCTATTTGGGATGCTTTTCTCCTTCATAATGGATATGAAAAATCTTTGCTTTTCAAAAAACTAGATCTTTCTCCTAGGGTTTTGAACATTCCTCCACCAGTCATCTTGGCTCCATTTGATTCTCGCGATATCAATGAAGATGACCCTTATGATTCATTTTATGTTGAGAAGTCAGATTTTTCTGATGACAAAAATATTGAAAGCCCTCACACTCTACTTGTTCATGTCACAAGGAGTATGGCCAGGAATACTAAATTCCATCACGTTGAATTGAAACTAAAATTTAAGGGTGTTGATGAACTAGACCTCTTAGACCATAACCATCACTTTAAACCTACACAGTAAGAGGAAGTTAGTCAGCCTAATCGTAACCATTATTCCAAACTGAAAATTAAACAAATGGAAAGGAAAATATCTCAGGCTACGAGTAACAGGAAAAAAATGTCCCAATTAAGGAGGTTTTTGTTGATTTGGAAATTCCTACTAAGCCTTCACTAAAGAAAAATAATCCTTAGACTGAGCATAATTCTAGTTTTGTTGATATTGATAATGATATTCATGATGGAAAAAATAACTCAGGGAAATGCCCTAATACCAACATTCGCTCTGATGAATCCATACTTAATATGTATTAGCACTAATAGTTTTTAGTTACAGTTCCTTGTCTCGAGCACCACATTAACTAACTCATTCAAGAGAAAAAGCAGCTCAGAGCTTTAAATCAAGATAAGGAAAAGCAAAAAGGTTAGAGTCTTCTATCCCTTAGAGAAAAAAATAGTTCACCGACACACATATAATTATTAAGTCATCAAACATCAAAGTTGTAATCTCTCCAAATTCGAACCGTGCTAAATAATGGTTTTATGTTTATCTATGTTTTAGGGTTAAATATTTTGAGGTATTTTTTATTTTGATTTTGATTGATAAATTTAAAAAGGTTGTTGATGATGATGATTATGATGGTTAACGTCCACTGAGACCAAATTGGTCTATCGGACCTATAATTTAGTTTTTAATTATCTGGCTCCTCGTCTTTCTTGGCGAGATTAGTGTTGTAGCTTTCTTTTTTTCTCTACGGTCTTCCAACTTCCTTTATCTTGCATCTCCTTCATCTCTTCTAGTTCTTGGGACATTGGTGTCTTAGCTTCGCGATCCATTGTGCTCGTCCTTTTGAAGGTAGTCAAAGAAGAAGTTTGGTCTAGGAGATCTACTTCGCTGTTAAATGAAGATTTATTTTGTGCGGTATTCAAATCCTCATAATTGTTGATGCTTGAGGGGTTGTCGAGTTCACTTTTTTGTTGTTGGGCGGGGCTTTCTCCCTGCTTGTCTTGAGAGATGTTTCTTTCTTGCCCAATTTCTTGTGATTTAGAGTTTTCTCTAGAGTATTCTTCTTTGATGACAGTGTAGTGTTCTTTGATTCTATAGTGGCATGGTTTCATATCAATATTGATTGTTAATATAATTTTCTTTATTTGTTAATAGGTTGTTCCCATTCAGAAAATGATGGCCTTGGTTTCCACAAAAGTGGTTATGGAGAGTACCATGTAGTTGTCTCATATTATGCGTGAATGTCTTGTTAGGTTTTATGTCTATTTATTTTAAGTAGTTAAGATTCGAATAATAGGTCAAAAACAATGAATTGTAATTCTTATAGATTTTTATTTTTATTTTACAAACTTAGTTTGGAACATGGTCGAGGTTATCAGCCTATATATAAACCTTTAGTTTGAAAAGTGAAAGGGACGAGAGAGGGAGGAAAATAAATGTTGGATAATCATACAGTGACTGTGGAACTATTCTAAACCCTTTTGTGTAGGTGTGTTGATTTTATTGGACTCAATCAAGTAATACTTATATTAGTTTTATTTTCCATAGTCGCTTTTTATTCATTATCTTCTTAATTTTCTATAATTTGATTTCTAAAAATTTTGAAGGCAAAAATTTGTCCTTTTTTTACTTGAATCCATGAACAGGCAATGAATTAGTGCATTTATTTTCATTTGTGTTAGTTCAATTATACTTGTTTATATTCAGTCATATTCATCCTTCATTGGTTTGTGTCTTAAGAATGACATTTATATGTAAATTGTTTCATTCCAGGTTCTTGTGAATTATTTCCAAGGATTTAGATTGTTAAAATGGTTCTTTATATAAATTGAATTAATACATGTATTGTAGCATTTTTTAATATATTATTTTATATTGTTATTTGTTTATTGAAATGTTTCATGAATGAATAATTGAAAGATGGTTCAATTTATAGAAATCTTTATAGTTATCTTTCCAATTTACCTTGGCCAAGATGTAGCAATTAGATAACATTAGTTAGTTTTCTACATATATGATTTATTCTTGATGTGAATTATTAAAATGAACACTGGTTGTTCTATGTTAGTTTAAAAGATAAGAATCTTACATTTCTATAGTTCTCTGTCTTTTACTTATTCGCATTAAGGATTATAGTTAATTTTAATCTATAACGACATATATAAAAATCAAAATTAGTTTGAATCTTAAACATTTAGCATTGTATATATTCATTTCCACTCATTCTTCACTAGTTACAGTATCTTCTGGTTTTTACTCTTTGTATCATATTCGTATATATTTTGTATTATATGTTCTGATATGCTATAGTAATTACATTATTGTATTATATGTTACTAATCATTTAACTTGTAGATTAGGTGCATTAACATAAACAATAGTTTTAGATTAACTATACGGTAATGATAGGATACACCCCTGTCTTTTACTTTGAAAGAAGAAGAGTCATTCAGGCTAACGACGCCTGTAAACTAGTTGGGAGTGACCATACAAAATGGATTGGGCTATTTGAAGAGCCTCGGTCTAGATTACATCCTCTTTGTTGACTAAGATCCAAAAGCCAACGTCAACAAAAGTCCATTGAAATGTTCTCCCTCTTCTATGTTGGAATAGGAAATGGATGAAGAAAACCTATTGGATGTGTGTGCTCATATTTGTTCTATTGGAATGTACTACACTCGTAGACATGTCTTAGAGCATCCTCTTTGAGACCCTTCCACAATAATATCTATTTGATGGTCCTATAAGTCTTGAGGAAGCCCAGATGCCCTTCCAATGGTTAATCATGTGTTACATGCATAATCTTCCCTTTCAACCGAGACTTGGCACCAAATGAATTATGCCCTTATAATAAATGATTTCTTTGACCACCATTTATTTTTCATCTTACAACTGACCATCCAATATCTCACAAGCCAACTTATTCTTTGAGTACTCAACTAAAAGGTGGGATCTCCAATTAGTTTAGATGTCCATGAGAGAAAATGTTGTTGGCCTCCTGGACAAGGCATCTCCAACTACATTGTTCTTTCCCTTAACATACTCTATCTCAAAATCATATGTTTGGACCTTAAAGATCCAATTTTGTTGCCTATCATTGAGCTCCTTTTTTTCCAGGAAGAACCTGAGACTATTATGATTGGTCTTTACCTTGAACCCAATCCCTACCAAGTATAGCCTAAACTTAGACAATTCATGTATAATTTATAGCATTTCCTTATTGTGGATAGAATAGAGGTGCTTATAGTCTTTGAGAAACCTGCTCTCAAATGCAATGGGATGGTTGTTATGCATCAAACCTGCTCATATTCCTTCTCTTGAGGCATCACACAAAAAAAAAATGGTTGTGTAAAATATGGCAATGCTAATACAGGTCATGTGATCATTGTCTCCTTGTGTTGCTCAAAGGTTCCATGTGCCACATTAGTCCAACAAAAGCCCCTTCCTTGGTGAGATTTATAAGAGGTGTTTCCAACTAAGAGAACCCCTTAATAAACTGCATATAATATGCATAGAGGCCTAAGAATCCTTTCAACATCATCACATTTGTAGGGGTTGACCACTCAATAATAGCTCAGATCTTCTATTTGTGTACCTACGGTCCCTATCCTCCAATCACATGCACCATGTAGAGAATCTTTGTTAGCCCAAACTCACATTTGGACAGTTTAGCATAGAGTTGTTGCTCCTCTAAAATCCTCAACACCTCATCCAAATGTTGCAAGTGCTCCTCTTATGTCCTTCTATACACCAAGATATTCTTAAAGAAGACCAATATGAAGTTGTACATTTTCCTGTTAAAGACATGATTCATTCAATACTGCAAGGTGGAAGGAGCATTGGTTAGCCCAAAAGGCATAACTAAAAACTCATAGCACCCATAATGGCACCAGAAAGTAGTTTTCAAAATGTCTTTCTACCTAACCCAAATTTGATGGTACCTAGAGCAAAGGTCTATCTTGGAGGAATGTTTATCTCCCCTCAAATCATCCATCAACTCATCGATCCTAGGGAATGGGTATTAGTTTTTAATGGTCTTCTTGTTCAAGGCTCTCTAGTCTATGCACATCCATAAGTTATTGTCCTTTTTTTAACCAAAACCACTTATGAGGCAAATGGACTCGAGTTAGGGAAAATATGGCCTAATCAAAGTAGCTCTTGGATTACTTTCTCGATCTCGTACTTATAGGCCTTTGGATGTCAGTAGGGGTGGTAATAATAGCCTGAAATCCCTCCCCTAGCTTGATAATGTGCTCAAAGCCTCTTTCGAGAGCTCTGCCTAGGGGAATGTCTTAAAAAACCTTCTAATACTTCTACAATAGAGCCAATTATTTTTTTTGATACCATTTTGGTTGATCTATTGGTCCCTTATCTATGATCTGACACTCCACTGCCCATTTAATGTCCACAAACATTAGTTCCACCTCCATCCTTTTTTTATGTTACTATTTTTGGTGGATATGTGTGCACGCCCCTCAAATCATGTTCTTGCCATATGGTCCCATGAACTCCTTAACCATATCCCTACAATTAGTGGTGTAGTTCTCTAGGATTAGAGCCATTGAACTCCAAATTCCACATTGGTATTTGGAACATTCACCATAAAAAAAATCATTTGTTGTTATGTAGTTTCCCATCACCAATCTCAACTTGGGAATAAACATGATGTATTCCATCTAATTGTCCCCTAATATCACTCTTAAAACCCCTCAAACTCCTTAATAGCTAGTCCCCTCCTAGACATAAGGCTGACATCTATAAAATTATGGGTAACCCAACCATTAATAAACATCGTTACTCTGTGTCCCTATATAGTGTCCCTCGGTTTAAGAGCGTGAAATTTTGGGAAACCTATAAGTGAAGAAATAACACCACCTTTAGCCCTAACATGAGGCTACTCATCCTTCATATCTTGGATTTCCTCCTCTTATAGTTTCTCTTTCTCATCCTCACTATCTGAGAATACCTTAGTGTAGTGAGCCTTGACCTTACCTCCACGTGTATGCCTTATTTCCCATGGATCCTAACAAGTGAAACATAGCTTCCTCCTCCTAATATCCCTCTTGGTTTCCTCATCCAAGTGAATTTACCCTAGCCACTCCTTCTGGGGTGGTATAATGTCATTACCTTTCAGTGGAAAGAACTATTTAGAATGAAATATAGTCTTAGGGATTGCACCCTACATGTCCCATGCTCTCCTAATTTCATCCTATAAGGAAGTGGGTTTATAGGCCCTTAGCCACCCATGAAGAGGCTCATACATCCCCTCTATAGATAGCATGACTAGTTGGGTGGTTGATATTTTTGTCACCAACATTGATTGCCTTTGAAATTCTAATATATAGGCCTCCAAACTACCTGTTTGTCTGAGTTATGCCAACTCTCTAAACTATATATCTGGGTGCTTCTTATCAAATCTCTCAATGAGTCTCTGTGTGAACTTTGTATATGATGTGATGAATGCATGTCACAGTGTGATCAATCCATGATACTACAATTCCTGGGCATCTCCATCCAGGTGCAATGTAGAAAATTTGATAGCATTTGCCTCCTAGATGAAGGTAAATGTCCAATGTTTGCACCCATGTCCTTGTGGAAGACTCCCCTCACTACGCAATCAGTGCAACAAAGGGGGGGGATAGTCATAGAAAGAATATAATGCAACCCAACATTCTCCCACTTGTTGTTTTCTTTCCACAGGGGGCCACAAGAGAGCTTAGTCATTTATCCAGCCATGCAACGCCCATTGTTTCTCTACACCAAGAGAACTTCTCAAAGCTCATAGATTTTGACAATGCATCTGCAGTATTCTTCAAAGTGTCCACCTTTACTAGCAACACCTTTTTGTCTTCTATCATATCCCTCACAAAGTGATACTAAACATCAATTTGCTTTGTCTTTGAATGATACGTAGGGTTCTTTTCCAATAAAATTGCACTTTGGCTGTCACAGTCTATCCTTATAGCTTCCTGTACTAACCCGATACTTGAACACAATCTCTGAAACCAAACTGCTTCCTTCCTTGCATGAGTGGCTACCATGTATTCTGCCTCTGTAGTTGATAGCACCACTACAGATTGTTTCTTACTCATCCAACTAACTGCACCTCCAAATAGGTTAAACACATACCCACTTGTAGATCTTCTCTGATCCAGATCTCCAGCCCAGTCTGCATCAACAAATCCACGAATATCCAACACTCTGTTCAATCCTGGTCTTCCTTAGTAGCACAAACCATAATCACTAGTGCCATGCAAATACCTAAAAACCCGCTTTACTATTGTCCAGTGCTCCTTCCCTGGTTTTGACATAAACCTCCTCAATACTCCCACTGCATGTGCAATGTCTGGTCTAGTACAGACCATCGCATACATCGGGCTACTGACTGCACTTGCATATGCAACACAGGACATGTCCTCTTCCTCTTCTTGTGTCTTGGGACACTGTTCAACAGATAGCTTTACACCTACAGGAATAGGAACCTTCACCAGTTTACTATCCTGCAT